>APFE031617524.1:4640-30918 GCA_000404065.3 Pinus taeda | reverse complement strand
TTTTGAGGGTAAATGCTGATGGAATTGGGACTTCCTAGTTAAACTTGAGAGGAGAGATCACATACCTTTTGGTTTCGTTGGGAAGTGAGTGAAACTTGTCAAAGTAGAGGAGACTTCTTTTCAAACCCTGGGAGGAGCTTGTACAGCATCAAGGCACAGGTTGTAAAGTTATTCTTTCATTTGAATTAATACAATCAGATTCATTTTTCTCAGCAAATTGTCTTATGTGGTTTGTTTCATAATCTCCTTGATCATTATGATGAATATGCTTTATGATATTGGCTTTTCAGGTGCTATTTAATTTGTTTGCTTGTTTTCGTTTGCAGACTTATGCTTCAAGGAAGCTCATTTGGAGCGAGGGAGCGAGGCTTCCAAAAACTTGCATTGGACCCAAGGTAGGCCTAAAACACTTGTTTGCCTTTGTTTTTAATTGCATATTTAGAGAAAGATAGTTTTTGATTGGCTTGCTTGTCACTAGATATCTTTAGATACTAGGAAGGTCAATCTTGTCCGCAACCTCGACTTATTCCGTGTGACAATCTCAATGAACCGAGCTTTAAAAATATACATAAAATAATTATTTTTTAATGAAAAAACTATTTTTAAGATTTAAAATCATGATTCCAAACCAATAAAGAAAAAATATGCAAAATTTTCTCATCTATATACCATGTAAAGGTGAATATATCAAAAGGGAATTGAGTGCACTACATATCAACAACAAAATACATAATCAATGAAGCTCTAAATTTAGAGTCCAAAAACAATGCTACAAGCTATGGGGCCACTAATCTACTACAAGTCTACATATCAGTGATCAACATGATCACTCCTCATCATGATCAAACTCATCACCACTACTAGACATAGGAGCATCAACATGAGCTACATAAATAAGCTAGCTTAGAGTTTGAGGGCTCCTAAGACTCCTCTGCAACCTCAGTAGTAGTAGTAGCAAAACTAGACATAAAAACTACAAATCATTGATCAACATGACCACTTGTGAAACTCATCATTGATTCAACGCTACTAGAAATGGGATTATAAACAAGAGATACATAAAAATCATGTAGCTCAAAGTCTTCAGACTTGGATTGCTCAACCTTTTAGCATGCCTAACCAATGATTTTGGTTTGAGTGAAGGTTTCATCGCCTCAACCTTATAATCTGGTAGAAAAAACTTAGCATGCCTAACCAATTATTTTCCTTTGAGTGAAGGGTACATTTTTGTTAGGGCCATGGTAGAGGAGTTCAAAAATCAATACCACCAACATCAACGAAGTTCAACAATCAATGCCACAAACATAATCTTGCTCAACCTTGGCAGTTATTTTTAACAAGACCTGTTTCTTGACAATTGAAGTGTGCAGTTTTGGTCGTGCTCTCATCTCAGCTCATATTTGGTTTGGCATCAAAACTTAAAGATTGGTTCCTTTCTTACTAGTATATGTCCAGGCTCAGAAAATTTCTATTACAGAAAGGATTGCATGCTTTCTTTTCCATTGTTTGTTGTTCTCTTGTACCCTTGTGGGGCTTGACAAACACCAACATTGTCAAGATTATTCTTTCAGGGGATTCCTCCCTTATCATGGATATTAATAATATGTATAGTGGTGATATTGAGTTTTTGAAAATTTTCTTTTCTTGTGTTGAACTCACATTCAATATGTTCATGCCTTCCTATACTTAGCAGTAGTCTTTAAAGGCTCATGGGTGTTTTAATCCACAAATCACTGATCAACATGACCAGTCGTGAAACACATCATTGATTCAACGCTACTAAAAATGGGATAATCAACAAGAGATACATAAACATCATCTAGATCAAAGTCTTCAGACTTGGATTGCTCAACCTTTTAACATGCCTAACCAATGATTTTGGTTTGAGTGAAGGGTTCATCCCCTCAACCTTATAATGTGGTAGAAAAAACCTAGCATGCCTAGCCAATTATTTTCCTTCGAGTGAAGGGTACATTTTTTTTAGGTCCATGGTAGAGGAGTTCAACAATCAATACCACCAACATCAACAAAGTTCAACAATCAATGCCACCAACATCATCTTGCTCAACCTTGGTAGTATCTTTAGCAAGACCTATTTCTTGACAATTGAAGTGTGCAGTTCTGGTTGTGCTCTCATCTCAACTCATATTCGATTTGGCATCAAAACTTGAAGATTGGTTCTTTTGTTGCTAGTATATGTCTAGGTTCAGAAAAGTTCTATTGCAGAAAGGATTGACTACTTTCTTTTCCACTATGTGTTGTTCTCTTGTACCCTTGTGGGGCTTGACAAACGCCAACATTGTCAAGATTATTTTGTAAGGGGAGTCCTCCCTTATCATGGATATTAATAATATGTCAAATGGTGATATTGAATTTTTGAAATTTTCTTTTCTCGTATTGAACTCACATTCAATCTGTTCATGCTTTCCTGTACATAGGAGTAGTCTCTGAAGGCTCAATAGAGATGGATCATTCTATTGAGGTATAGAGAGATCTTCTTTGATGTGTCTTCTGTTCATATATCTATAAGGAAAAATTCAAAGAAACATCAATATGATATTTCAACATTGTCCAGACACTTTTTGTTATTTTGGATGATAGTTTCATTGAATTTCTTATGGAATGGCCCTTCTCCAACAAATTAGAGAGGAATTTATAGAGAGCATTAAAGGAATGGAACACTGGTGGTGGCTTAACATTCCATCAACCTCACTAGTGAATTTCCATCCCGTTGGCTAGTATCAGATGCCTTTTAAGTGGACAAAGTACTTCAATCTATGACTGTGTTCTATCATTTGATATAATTTCAGTTAGAATATGAGCTATAAAACCATGAACTATGTTGTCATATTTATGGTACTAGATTGATTGCAACTTCTTTATATAATCAAGTGGTGGTACAATATCATTGTAGGAAAATTTGGGTTGGGAAGAATGGATAGCTACCATATATATGCTTTTAAGGTCCGTGCTTCACCATACAAACATAATTCAACAGTAAAACATTGCCACTTAATGTGATTCTTGTCACCAAGATCAAGAAATGCATATGGTATTGGGAAATGGTACATGTTTAAAAATGTCACTTACAAATTTCTAGGAAACTAGGAAATGGCATGACACAATAATTAATGCGTAAATGAAAAGCTGCTATAAATGCATTGCAAACTAACTAGTCTGACATAGGAGTGTAGGAATAAGATTTTTTTTGAAAACAATACAAATACAATTGCCCAGATTTACTATGGGAACAATTTTTGAATCAACTTTTGTATTACAAAAGCCTCCACATATATAGTGAGAAATTATCCAACATGTTAAGTTTTGGAGTGACAACCTCTTTTATTGTGGATTTCTAGGACTCTTCTCAGGATTGAGGAAATATAGGCATTGATACTGTCTTGATAGTAAGCTATTTTTGTAGTATAGCACATGAAAGTCCATTAGGGCATAAATAATCTAGGCTTATTTGATTGAAAATATATATGGATGATCATCAGTAACTCCAAGTTTCCATTAATTCAGACATATACTTTTGGCACCCTGACATTATGTTTGACATTTTCCTATGTGACATTATGTTTGACATCTTCCACTTCTTTTGTTGCCACTTCGCTATTTGCTAATAATCCAAGGATGGACTTAATAATATCCCCTTCTTCATTGTCTCATGGTTTTCTACAGTAAGCAATCTAGACATAACTTGTCTAGGATAGATTAGATTCCTTAGTCTCCAATTTTTTATGTATTGACCTTTTGATCACAGGGACAACAGTGCCATCAACATTCTGTAAAGGAAATCACTCATTTTTGTAGGGAATAATACCTTATCCCTCTCAAAAACCCCTGCAAGCGTTGACAACCTACCTAAGTGCATCCTTTGTAGTGAGCACAAGAGTCAAAGAACCATTCTTATTGTACACAAGTTTTTCCTTGCCACCAGAATATATAGATGATGAGTCGCCATTATAATCAGGAGAGTAGAAATCAAACCCAAAGCATGAGCCACAACCATCCTGATCATCCATGCCATGATAAGTACCATCATTACAAGGCACAGGGTCCAAATTCTCGACATTATCCTTCTTTTGCCTTTTCAATCTCTTTGTAGAAGATGTCTCGTCATCCTAAAAATGATTCCATCATGGAATATAAAACCAAAGAGAGCTGAGAAGGTAAAATGTTCCAATGGAAATTTCCTTTTCTCATCAAAAATTATGTTTGGAAACTTGGGTTGAAATTAACTAAACATAACATTTAGTTTTAATTGTGGGTCTTTGTGCCATGCTGTAGAGTAGCTATGTGAACACACGTCAATAAAAGGATGGAAAATGTGACCTCATCATAATTTACCACATCCAATACCCTTTTGACAGAAGAATTTATTGGCCTCACTACACTTCTTACTTTTTACATAACCCATCATCAGTAAATTCCATGAGACTATGCCTCTTTGAGACATGCCCTCAAAATCAGTGTGAGCAATATCGACAATTCCACAATTGGTGTATATATCTATTAGTGCATTCCTCAAAAAATAATGCCCCTTCAATCTATTCTTTATTATATAGACATGGACTTCCTAACCTTCTTGTGGGACTAATAGATTGACATATTCAGGGAGAATACTTGCAAAGGTCAGAGAGTTGGGCTTTAATCCTATAATGTATAAATGATGAAAGAGATTCAAAGCTTTGTGATGGAGACCATTTTGTACATATGCAGCAATCATGGTGCTCCATAACACTATCTCTATTACAAACATTTGTGGAAGAACTTGTGTGCAACTTCATTTTTACACAAACTTGGAATATAGCTTCTACACGGCCCATTTGTGTCCCATTGTGGAAAGATAGCAACAGAAATCAGGATTGGCTCTATGTTAATCATGTGCTATGATTTTTAATTCAGTGTAGCATAATTGATATTTCACAGACTACCTCTTGTTTATGCAAACTGATTTCTATCATTTCCAACTAGAGTTTTTATCGATGATGATTCAGAGAATATAAGAGCTTCAAAGACCTCTCCATGATCTTTTTTACTCCATAATACATCAAAGAGTACAAAACTAAAATCAAATTGAATCACATAGTTATTGACAAAATCTTCTTCAACTTTTTTAGAGTGTAAGTAAACCCACAATTTTCTATCTCCATAAAATTGCACATAGGGATCGCGCTCATAATGCAGGTGATCCAATGCTCCACTAACAACCTGATTAACTTGTGCATTTGATACGTCTTCTACAATGTACTGAGAATCCCTGATAAGTGTACAAACATCTGCCCTTGTGTCGATGCTCCCAGGCAATCTAGCAGCTACATCTCTCACAAGGCATAGTATTGTCACACGAGGGGGCCTATCAGGTTCAACATAAAATGGTCTTGAGCCTTTGAGGTAGGTTTGCCACCACATCTCCTCAGTGGAGAAACAACTGCCTTACGCGCATCTACAATAGTGTAAGATAAGGCCCTGTCAGGAACAGAGTATCGAAGAACTTCTTCTCTACGGAAATAAACTCTCAGATCAGTAGAACTTGGGATGATAGTGATTGAACGTTTCTGAGCTCTCAAGTCCCGAAATCTTTCCTTTTCATCTATACATGTTGGCATTGATGGTGGTGGTGGGGTAGGCAGAAAACAATCTGTTGAAGAGTTTATTACCCATTTTTCATCCAAATTGAAAATGATTCCACCAATTTTAAAAGCATCTTCTGAGAAATGCCCCATGCTTCTGGAGAACTCTGGACTTCCATGGAATCATGCCTTGGGGAGATAGATATGATCATACCACTGGACCAATCCATGGCTAGCTCCTGGTAGATTTATCATAGACTGCAAGGGGCTTCTAACCCTTGACTCCTGGAAGTGTTATCTTTGAAGCAAAATTTGCTACCATATCAACTCCCAAAGGATGCATAAGAGGGCTTCCAATACCATGCATGCGTATATACTTATAGATTCAAAATTTGCATCAAACCCAAAGAAATTTGCTTCCATGGGCCACTGGTCATACATCTCCTCCATGTCAAAACATGATCATATGTGTCCTCTCCTAAGAACATATGTGTACTTGTTAAAGGTAATTGTATGATTGGTATGCACATGGAAAATGTATGCTTTAGTTTGTTGACTAATAGGTAAGAAAATGTCCACTCTTTCGAGCCATTGTTGTCTCCTAAGGCCCCTTCAATTCTTAAGATGAAATTTCGAGATCAAGTTTTTTCATTCACTGTAGATTCAAGATCACAACACGACTTAAATCACTGAATATGCTTGATAGCTTCCGGTAAATTATATTTATCTGATTCTTTATTGTTGTGTCTAATATGGAACCTAATGGTTCCTTTGCCAGAACACCACATTCCCGCAATAGCTCTCAACATAGATATTTTACTGCTTCCATTTAGGCTCATTATCAATGAGTAATCTCCTTTAGTGTTCCCCAATGACAAGCCTTCAATAAGAGTCATAGTGCACCATGGTGTTTTTATTGTTAAAAGTTTTCTGCAAACTTCAAAAGCATTAGCTCCATTGCATTGATCAATCTCCAAGAAAGCTCCCTTTGGTTTGGAGTTTTCTACCAATAGACTATTTCTTTGGTCCATAATATCACTACACTTTCCTAAGAAATCCATGACAGGTAACTGGTGTATAATTAGTGAGAAATCCCCTAAAACATGATTGGGAACAAAATAGGATTGATTTGTTACTACAAATTTGATTTTTTCAAGTGAAACATATGGGAGCCACAACAACTGCAGGTAAAGGAAATACATCTCTGACCCTTAGAATCTCAACAAGAAATAAATACCTCCCATTTTTTCTTGTCCATACCCACCGTGTTTTCTTTGCAAGGAGAATGGGGCCTCTAGGATCAAAGAGACATGGCCATTTTAGATGTTGAGAATAAGATAAAGGACGATGCTTATTGTCTCCAAAGATAAATTGAAGTTTGCTAGATACAACATCATTATGAGTGATTAACATTCCAGGCTACCATTCTAGATAAATATCACTTCCCACAAAATCCAACACTGGAGCTACTTTGTTTGTCTCAACCCCTGGATTTGGTTCCATCAGAATTTAGTTCGATGAAACAATTGTATCTCCAGATGGCGAGGTATTAAATCCTAGCTGCCCAATGCTAAATAATATTTTTAGTAGGATTAAATCCATGCCTTTTTGCCTCGCGAAAATTCTATAGATCATGTATTTTCCCATTCAAGAAAAATGGCCTTTGGGTATAGCTTTCTTTAGGATCACTATCCACTATGTCCTTTCTCCCATCAGATATGTGTTTCAAAGCTTCAACTACATCTAAATAAACTACTTTCAAGTTTTCTTCTGTCTCTTCAATTGGATGTATTAATTTCAATTTTTCTAGTATTATTAACTTCTCTTTTATCTTTTGCTTCAAGACCGTTCATTTTAAGTTTGTAATTTCTCCTTCCTTTCTTTGATAATAGCCACACTCCCATTTGCTCTAATATGTTTGCAAAGTCTCAATCGTAATCTTCAAATTTTAGGTTTGGGATCATTTTACCCTTGGCCTTCAATTATGGTTCTCGAATTCCTTTCCTTGATATCACCCACAGTTGGCCAGAGTCATGCTTTGATACCACTGTAGTGTACCCAAGCAAAAATTCAAGCAATTTTTTTTACAATATTGGAACTTCTTCTTTGACACATTTCTACAAACAATTAGCATGTGAAATATGGAAAACATGAGGCAATATGAACTTTAATTAAGAATGTTTTCCAATGATTACAATGCAATTTGAGGGCAAAACCTGGAGTTTGCTTTAGTTGACAAGAAAAATTAAATTCATAGATCCTCTAGTGTCAAGATGTTTGGAAATTATAATTCATGCAATCTAGAACAACTTGCCCTTTTAGGAAATAAAATTCATCCTCCAAGAAGTCAGCTACAGGATTGATATTATCAATGGAAAATTACTAATCCACTACACATGAATTCAGCCTCTTGGACCAAACAATTAAGCCTTCAAAGATATCACTCCAAAATTAAATTCTGAAAAAGGTTAATATGCCAAGGATGTTGATCACTCTGTGCCAATGCCAAAGTCGACCACAGGAATACTGTTCTTCAACTGAAACTTGACCTCTAGAAATAAGAGACATGACCTCCACAAATAATGATGCCAAACCAGTGACAGTTAAGAAGGGAATTTGCAATTGTTTGCTGAAGAATTTGTCCCTTAAACAAAAATGCAACATTCTTTCATTGATTAAACTCTGCTTCAAATGTCAATTAATATACTTGAAATTGGACAACCCTTTTGCACACAAGTTTTGGGTTAAACATTGACAAATTTGGTTGAGTGAATGTCTTCTAAGGATTAATCTTCCTTCCTAGAATGTTGGGTATGTAGCCTTGATGTAGGTAAATGAAATCCATAAATTCTATTTGATTTTTGTTGTGAAACTTGGATTTCCGAATGAACAGTCGCTACAACCCACAAACATTTAATGCTCCACGAATTAGATCTTGAAGTGGCTCTTGTGTTTCAAGGACACAAGGATACCCTGGATTCATCTGCAACTTCTTGACAATTTCTTGGAAAGGGATAGAGGATTGGCTGGCTTGTCTTTCACATTTTGGATAACTGGGATCTATACATGTTTTACACATGTCAGGATGGCCATCAAGGCAGCAATTTAAGAACACACAATTTTGATCCTCAACCTTCCCATCAGAAGAAAATTTGAACTGACCCTCCTGGTTTGAGCTCTCTCTCTACCCATCACTTTTTTCAGAATGATTGACCACCTCTGAAATATCTTCTGCAAAGGGGAAAATCATAGTTGTTCTAACAGTAGAGAGAAAATGTATAACAAAGAATGAAAAACTGGAAGCAAACGATGGTGTAGCCATAGGGGGATCTTCTTTGCGGGTTTTGTGTCTGTGGTTACTTTATCAGCTACAATAGGTTGTTTGGAAGACAAGGTTGCTAAGGATACAATATTATCCTCCTTCACTTTTTTTTTCCCATGCTTACTTTCATCTATCTGTTGGCAGTTGGGCTGATCACTATTGTGCAAAGCATTTGGCTCTGATACCATACCAAGGATTTCAGCATCAGCTTTTGCTTTCCTTACTTTTTTGTTTCCGGGCTTGCATTCATCTCCATCCAAGCACATAAGGGGCTGGGCACTACCTTTAATTCCATTAGACTCTACCATCCTATCAAGGACTTTTGCATCCTCTGCCTTCTTAGCACCTCTCTTCAATGGCTTTACTCCAACCAATTCCTGGCATGAACCAAACCTAGGGTTAACATGCAACCCATTCAATTATTTCCCTTTAGTAAGGACAACAGCATCTGCTTTTGACTTCTTCTTCCCCATTTTCTTCAATGGCTTCTCCTTGTCTGTCTGTTCATGTAAACCATAATGTGAATTGCCAACTGATATATTTGAAACTACCCCAACAACTATTTCTGCATCCTCTTCCAAGTTAGTCTTCGCTCTTTTATGCATAAACTTATCTTCACCTGAATGCAGATATAAACTCATTTGAGCATCATTGTGAATGCTTGAAACCAGTTTTGTATCACCAATTTCATCAACATCCTAATATTCTTCTGTCCGAGATAGAATAATTTCATTTGTCTCACTTTTCTCCGAGTCCTTGAATTTTCTCATATTCTCTTTGGGGATTTCTGAACATCCTAATTCTTCAGGCTTGTTATCAATTGGTCTTTGATTTCTTTTCTTTTTCTTCCCTTCATCAGATCTTGGGTTATCCAAAGGCAAGCTAAAACCCAATGCATATCTTCTATTTTGTGCAAGTGCTGATTGAACTTCTAGACACTCTACTCGGTGCTCTCCCAAGGACTGTTCAATTGATTTCTTTTTATTTGTTGAGATCCTCAACATTTTTTTTATTATTGCTCCATTCTTTATTTTTAAGTTTCTTCGAGTTTTTAATATAGTCAGTTTATTGCTAATTGCTAATAAACTATGTTGC
The DNA here is from genome assembly GCA_000404065.3 of Pinus taeda. NCBI lineage: Eukaryota > Viridiplantae > Streptophyta > Pinopsida > Pinales > Pinaceae > Pinus > Pinus taeda. The sequence goes on along the minus strand of APFE031617524.1, from coordinate 20,922 downwards.
TAATTGCTACTAAATTGCTTATTACTTTAGAGAATTTTTGTGTGCACAATTGATACAAGAGTCGATCCATGTATCACTTACAAGTGAAATGTTGAACATGGAGAAAATCTCTGTCAACTTAAGTAATTCATTACAACCTTAAAATCACACACAATTTGATGAGAGATGTCTACATAGGCCATTACATAGTGATTATATGTGACTAATACTCAGAGACAGACCTTGACAAGCACAATTGTCTCATGGAAGCTCAAAGATCTGTCTTGAATACAACTCCAACCATTTCCATAAATTTGGAAGTTCTTTAGGGGTCAAATATGTTGGGAGTCTGAATTTATTTGTGTAGCTATTACTCTATATGACAAGACTTTGTGGAAGTTGTGGCATTGCAAATGTGCTCTAATGGCTGCAAAATATGTAACACAATCCATTATCCATAAGAAATTGGAAACTACCATGTGTTCCCTCTCCACTACATCGTTTCTAGCAGTATCTAGGTTGATTCCTTCTACCTTTATTCATACACTCCACAATATACATTCTCTTTGATAATTTTAGTAACATGAAATCGCAAGGATTAAAGTGATAACAATACATAGTAAAACAAAGATATACTCAATTGAAAGAGAGTATAAACCTACATGATTAGATTTTTCTTCACTGTATTTATTCTTACTATTAATGGTTGCTTCCTTAACTGGACATAAACAATATTTATAACCTGTCATTGAGTAGTCAACTAGACTTTTTACACTCTAAACTAAGATGCTAGTATGCATGTAGATTTACCACAGGTCTTTCAACATGATTTATGCCAAGACTTGTATTAGAACAATGGTACACCTTTTGATGAGTTCAATATCTATTCAAGACTGTGTATTTTAATCTTCAGTACATTTTTGGAATGAAAACAAGTGACAAGTTTGGTCTAAATAGGATAATTTTGTTATAGATAACTGAATATTGTTGTTTCCAATTGTTCCAAACAGAATTCCAATAACTATCGAGGTAAGCTCCCTTGTAATATATTTACGTATATCATAAACCAAAATTTGTGTAGTAATTTTAGCAAAACCATAGGTTAGGACCTATGCAAAAGGGTACTAGGACATAGGTATAGGAAACACCATGGGATAAATTTATTGCATGAGACAAGGGCCTTTCATTTCATGCAACAAAACCCATGCAAGTCATGCAACATGCACCATGACACTAGCTTGACTAATAAAACACACAAGTCATGCAACAAGCATCATGACACCAACTTGAACTGTGTAAGTCATTATTGAACATGCAGGTTCTTACATGAGATCATTTTGGTAAGACCGTGCAGCTTCTTACATGAGGTCATTTTGATATGTCAAGTCAATATTTGACATCTAGTGGCCCAAACTAAAGGGAACATTCAATTTTCATTCCCTGCGAGCAATATTGTCCCACAGATTTGTATGTTGTTGCCCATAATGTGTAAACCATTCAGCTTGAGGAAGTACATTTAGCATATGAGTAGACAACCATGCATAATGTACAACATTACCCATAACTACAAAATCCATCTCCTTCCATGAAAACTAGGAATTACATACAGTACGACAAATCTTGAGCCCTAGTATTTGGTGAACTATCCAAGCGATTCTGGGCATGATAGTCAATCAAGTACTTAACTATGGATGACTCAAAATGAGCATTGAGATAAGGTTCATAATTTTCCAAAGTAAAAATCAAATCAATGATAAGATAATTCCAATGACAGTTAACAACACTTATGGGAAGCTTCATATTAGATTTTCACTTTGTCTAGTACACACTTATACTTTGTCCTTTTATGTCGACAATAAGATCTCAAGGCAATGAGTGTCAGTCCACTTAAATTTTGTATAGTAATTCTGGAAACTCATGTTGTTATATGCCTAAAAGTACATTGTTCATTGGGGTTGATATCTGTTAAATTTTGGTATGTTCTATGCTTAGAGAAATTTACTTAAATTTTCATATTAGCCCAATGACAATATTCAGATTAGGAATCACATCAGCATGATAGTAAAGTGCAAATAGAACATAAGCATAAATAGCAAAAGACAAGCCAAGACAAGAGGACACAAGATGTGGCACTAGCCAGGGACAAACCCCAATGTGGGGAAACCCTTGATCAATTCTTCTTATATTCTTCAATAGTTCAGCAGAGAGAAAGAGATAGGGTACAATGATTTGAAGTCAATACTTAACTTGCCAAATAGGAGATCAAAGATCTTCTCTGTGAAAATGACTCGATGAGGTTGCAATTTTGATATCAAGTACTGAAGATATGCAGTTCCTTCGCTGCTTCACTAAGCATGACAAGGCTGCTAAGCTGGTACCTTTCATATGCTGAAAGGATTGGTGCATTTCATGGCAGACCTGGTCATTGGTTAGGGCACAAGCTCTGAGTGCTACAACACCCTAAATACACCCCATAGTTCATCTATTTAATATGGCTAGCCTTCATACAGTCCTCCAATGATACACTACCTTATAGGGCTTCTTACCTTCTAAATGTAGCTACTAAAAGGCCTCCAACTGCTAGCTATGGCCTGCGGCCTATCCCAATAGTGGACTATAGCTTTGATCCCTTCGAATAGTGATCCAAATAACCCTTAAAAAGTAGTCCCTAGCTCCTCCTTTTTGTGGATACTTCTGCCCTTCAAATTGAGTTCAAGAACAACACTAACATGCCCAAACAACCTTTCATTATACCATGTTGTCACCTACAACAATTTGACCCTTCATGTTGATGAGATACTCCTTTTTGTTGCGACTAGGTTCACTTTTCTAGCTATGTCTAAGGGTCCATTACATGCTGTGATAAGGGCTCCTCTAACTGCGGCTTTAGGCCTTCATATGCTGCTAGTTAGGGCCTCTCCAACCGTGGCTAAGAGAGTTGCATATAAGGTCTTTTTATGACAACAAATGGGAGCTTCAAAAGACTACGTATGGGTCTCTCTTAACAACAGATTAGGGTTGTTGATTAGGCCTCTTGTTGTTGTGGAATAAGGCCCGCATTTAGGACATTAGGGAACCTCCAAGATAGTGGCTATACATACTTTGTGACTGCATTTAAGGCATGGTCGGATATCCTTTTAGAACAACGACTAGAATTCCTCCTTGAGTTGTGAATATAACTCCCTCGGGACAGTGTATAGATCTCCTCTTACCTGCAAAAAGATATCCCCATAAGACTGTGGCTAGGGCTCTTTAGTTGTGCATCTAGCGTTCTATTAGAAGATCCTTTCTTCAATGCTTCTAGGGCTTCTCCCTCTTGATCTTTCTAACTACCAAACCCAAACGAGTGGAGAGAGATCTTAGAGAAGTGCATGTACAAAATGACTTGAAGACCTCTTCTATTTATAATAAAACATTGAGGACAAGTTGGGGTAATTTGGTTGTTGGCCAACCTTGACAAATTGTCAAATAACATAAATAAATTCATATCTCCATGAATACATGTCAAAATCAGATGATATTTAGATCTCTCGATGAGAGGAATCCAAGAAAAATATCAGCTGCCATAAATAAGAAGATGCACATGGGGTTTGGCCCTAGTTTCCAATTTTAACAATATTTGAACTAAAAAATGACCTAACATAAACCTTTTGATACCTTTTCCAACACATCTGCAATAAATGGTCCTATAAGTATAATCAAAACTCATCATAGGAAGCCAACTGGTCTTGAATTACCATACCATTATTTGTGATAACCTGCAGCCTTTGAAAATTTCACCATATCCTCGTCAACCCTATCCATACATGACAACATATCATTTCCATCATCTGAAATGTATCAATCCTAAATCATAGGAAATGATTCATCACATTATATTTATTTTTCATATCATTTGGGCCATTGTTACTTTAACTGGTAAAGATACTTGTAGCCATAGTTACCAGATTCAACTGAGCTTACTTGGCTAGTCTTACTCATCTGGGATCTAAATCTGAGCAGATCAGATGGAGTTGAAGCTTAACTTGGACAAAATTCAAGGTTTAACTCAGACTCGAGTAGAACTATCTCATGATCTGACTTGGGCTTGGGCGAGAATCAGGTAAAACTTGATAGTTTAAAAATAAAAGTTTTGTCCAAGTTATTTTCTTTTGACCAAATTTCCTGAATTAACTCTTAAGTCTTACCTTATTTTAAGTCAAACCTTGTTTCTTTGTCCATGTTGAGTTGGACCTAAAGCTTTATAGAAACATTTTCCTTAATGCTATTTCATAGAGACATATAATTGTGCTTAGGATTAGCGGATGCTTCCATCACTGTGTCTATCATTTGGAACCAAGATACAATACATTCATCTATTTGAAATCTAAGTGCCTTTAGAGCTAGAACTTTGTAGCGGTACTTTCAAGAGTATCGAACTTGAGGGCTTCCTATGAAGACACATGAAGAAAGAGGAGTGTGTATAGGGAAGTGCAGTACACATGTTTTATACTTCCACACATTTTGAGGGCATACCAATAGAAATGTCATTGTTGTTGGGTACATTGGAGTTGGTTAGTTTCAGAAAAGTTCTCTATCAAATATGTTGTTTTAATGAAGTAATATTTCCAACCAAAAGGATAAATACTTGGCATTCCTAGGACATAATGGTGTTATTTCTTGCATGTATTTTTGATTTATTAGTATTCCACCACTAATAACTTCATTATGTAGTTTCACGTTTAGTAATATATTACAACAGTGACTTGTTAAAGGAAAAATATTTCGGTTTGTTTGAATGTCATAAACTGGAAGGAAATTTAGCTTTGAATTAGAAAAATGGAATATATTATGAAAAATATGTTTTCTGATCAAATATAGGCACATTGCCAGATCATTAAAAAAATAATCATGAAAATAAGCAATGATTTTGGACACAATGAATTACATAATTCTCCAGCTCAAAAACAAGTTAGCATATTTAGTTTTGTCTGCATTAGAGAAAAATGAATCAGTAACATTAAGTTTGCTTTGAATATTTATAGAATCATTTCAGAGATTCTAAATGGAAATTTCATGTGCTAATCTTGCTCAATTAATTACAGGGAAAACAAGGGGCATACATAATTTGTTGGCTTCTGGGAATTGGATTCCTTTTCCCCCAGAATAGTACATTGATAATTGAAGATTACTATGTTGAAGCTATATTCCTGGTTAGTATCTCAATTTACAAAGTCTTGTCTTATTTCTTTTAGTTTCTTGTTGTAGGCTTGTATCATCAATACTTTGCTCCACCCATTAGATTTCTACTGATCAGTGTTATTGTTGAAGTGTCACTGTTGTGTTGCCAAGGCATTGTAGGAAAGATAGCTATATTGTTTCATGTGAAAATTGTGCTCTAACCAATATTAAGTTGGAAATTGTTATTGCAATACTTGACATTTTATATAATATAATTTATGTGGTTGGAATTATTTATAGTTGCACTTGATATTACTTAGTATTGTAATTAACATATGTAACTTTGCGTTTTCATATTATAAGAACATGTACATTGTATACCATTTTTTTAATTTAGTTGCAAAATCATACTAATTAATTTATGTTGATTAATAATGAAAACATAAAATCAATTTAAAACTACTAAATTAGTAGTTTATGTTTATTAATGATGAACACATAAAATGAATACATGACTAAATTAGTTGCTTATAACGATTTTTAATGAAAATAAATGAAATGAATATAAACTACTAAAGTAGTAATTTATATAATGAGTATGATACTACCAAAAAATATAAATGACTATAATGCAAATGATAAATTTGTGATTACAAATGATGACTAAATTTTGCATATATACGATTATTAGTAGCTAATTTACAGTATCTTATAACATGACTAAAATTTAGTCATATATCTTTGGTCATTAATTGGTTTCATACGGTGATTAAAATTTGCATATATATGACTATTAGTAGCCAATTTACAGTATCTTATAACACGACCAACATTTTAGTCATTAATTGATTTTCTTGGTGATCTTTTAATAATATATTTTGTTCTATATTTGGTCATTAATTGTAACAATTAATGACCAAATCAATGACCAAATCAATGAATAAATCAATGACCAAATCAATGACTAAATCAATGTCTAAATTAATGACTAAATATACTACTAGACAATAAAATTGAGACAACCAATTAATGACTAAGCTAAAAACGACTAAAAATTAGCCGCGTTATAACATACTGTACATTAGCTACTATTGGTCACCAACCAAAAAATAGTTGTTTATATGCAAATTTTAGTCATTCTTTTAGTAACCAATTAGCCATTTTGTACTAGTGAATTAGAATACCTTAAAGACACTATGATATGAGCATCAATCAACTTTTTAAGTTCCTTTTCAATGGTTTGCAATAGTATGGGATTAATTCTTCTTAACTTTTGTTGAAAGGGTTTTGCTTCTGGTTTCAAAGGAATCTTATGCTTAATCAAAGATGTGTCATAAGTTTTCAATTCATTAAAACATCTTTATAGTTATTAAGAAGATTTGGTTATTTGAATTTAATATTTGAAGGTAAAGTTGAAGACAATTTAACATTTCACGCATCATCCAAAGTCCCAATATGACATTCTTTGATTTCCTCTTCTGGTGAGTGAAACAAAGGATTTTTACAAACATCATTATTATCAAATAGCTTTTTCCAATGGGACTAATCCTTTAGGGATAAAATTATTAGATAATTGTATGATATCATGATCAATAATTTTAGGACTGAATGATGTTTCTGGACTCCATTGATCTAATTCTTGGATAACTTGTTGATCTACTTCAATTTTCATATTTGAAAATTCATTAATGAATTTAATAAAAGATTTTAATTGTTCATCATCTTCAAAAATCTTCCAAGGTTTAAGGTTATCAAGAATTGATGGCTGATATTTGACTTGGATTTGATATTCTAATGATACTGGCTCAGGGATTTTGAAGGAGATTGTTGAGACAACTAGTGAATCAGCATGCATGTTTTCATCTCTAGGAATAGCAATTATGTTAAAACCTTGGAAGAAATTCTCAATTGTGTCCGAAGCTTCATTTCTGTAGGATCTAAGACTTGGTGTTTAGTTTGACATAAACTTCTAACTTGGTTTACTATAAGCTCAAAGTCAGAAAAGACGCTCAAGTTTTGGACCTTTAGACTCCTAGCTAACTCAAGACCAAGAAGAAAATCCTCATACTTAGCCACATTATTAGTGACTTCAAATTCAAGTTTACATGAATGAGTAATGTTTTCTTTATTTGGTGATATAAGAAAAATTCTTTCTCCTCTCCTTCCTTTGAGTAAGAGCCATCAAAATAAAGTTTCCAAATATATGATTCTACGATTTTAGGTTGGGAAACAATATTTTCAATGGCAAGTTGAGTGTTTGATGCATTTTGTGAAGACAAGTGAAAAAAACCAAAATCCCGATCTATTGCATAGATAGGTTTGGTTCTTTGCTTGATTAGACCTACAAACAGTATGAAGGAAATGAACTTCCCTATATAACCTTAAGTGCTCACCTCCATAGTCTGGGATAGTAGCAAAAGACATGTCCATTTGAAGTGACCCTCCAAGTTTAACACAACATGATCTAGATAGAAGCATGCCAAACTTGGCAAGAATATCAGTGACAACTATGTCTAGAACTACACTTTTGATAGGTATTTGAGCTAAGGTCACAACTAGGTCTTTGATCAACCCTAGGCATGATACTTTCTTTGAGTCAAAGGTGTAAAGGTCATGATAGTTACGGGTGAATTGCAACTGAAGCTGTTCTATTATTACCTTTGGCATCAAGTTATGAGAGGCTCTAAAATTTAGCATACAGTTATACAAAAGAAAATCATGAGCTTTTAATTTTACATAAAATGGTGGAACGATTTCATTGATCATATTAGAACTAGGGCCAAATACAACCGAGGGTTTTTCATCCTACAGACTAATAACATCTCCCTCAGGATCCACACTAGAAGACTGTATACATTTAGACACTTGGTTTTTGTAACCAAGATTTTTGGAAGGTTCAGCCAAAGTTATAGGAATATTGACCCTTTCCAATTCCTTTTCAATATTAAAAGTAGTCAAAGCAGTCTTATCAAATGGAAGGGTTTCAGTGGATGAATCTGTAGTCTGAGGGGTTGAAGTTTGTGTTTGAATTATTTTCACTGCAGGTTCAAATATAGTGGTGGATTTTGGAGGTCTACCAGGACCTGATCTAGGTCTTAAATCATACTTCTTATTCAATTCTGCAATTAAAAATTCAGAGAATGCCTGGTATCTGGAAATTTGAGTATCTCCTACTTCTAGTTTGAAAGACTGAGATGAAGATGAAGGAACTATGGCCATTTTTATTGTTGAAGAATCAATATTATTGATATCTTCAGTAATTAAAGGTCTTGTATCTTGTGACACTTGATCATCAATAAGCTAGGGTGGCTGAATGTTTTGTTCAGAACTTGGTCTCTGAATAATTTGCATTTGAGGATCTCTTATGAATTGAGTTTGATCTTGAGGTCTAACAACAGTTTTTTGAGGAGCTCTAGGCTGAGTTTCAATTTTTGAAATTCTATTAGAAAGGTTCCTAAGAAAAGATGAAATTTCATCAATTTTATGATCTTCTAGTTTATATTTGGAGGAGGATGAATCATCTATCTTAGCTTTCAGTTTTCTTTCTTATTTTCTTGCTTTAGCCTTAAGTTTACCAGAAGCTGACCTATTGGCTCCTACCTCTATAAAATTTGTCTGCATGTCTTCTAAGGAATTAGAAACTCTTTCTCTTAGCATGCTTCCAAAGTCATCATCAAAGGCTTTAGATAATATGACCTTTCCAACTGCTACTGGTGGTTTACAATCAACAGGCATTTTATGATAGATTTTGTTTAATATTTTAATGAATTCAACAACTGGTTCTCCAGGGTTTCTCTTTAATTCCTCAAATTCAGTAAGGAAGTAAACATGATATTTATTTACCCCCATTTATTTTTGAGCTGCCTAAACTAGATCCTAACATTTACTTCTAGTGATTATACAAATAATCTCATATAAACATTTTCTTCTTCAATGTTCATATTGTTAGCGAAATCTAGGAAGGCTGACACATGATCTTTTGTTGAGGGTCTTATTTCTCCATTAAATCTTGGAAAATGCTTTAAGTATCCATCAAAAAAATTTCCCAATTTTGTAGGAGAACTAGGGCAGCATACCTAGCTTGAACAATGGGTCGAAAAGCCATGACAACAGGAGGAGTATGGGGTGTATGAGTGGATGTTGATGAGGAAGAGGAAGATGATGAAGATGATGAAGATGAAGGAGGTGAAGATGAGTCAGTATGTGTATTAATGTGTGGAGGAGAGGGATGAGACCTCTTTAAGGGTTTGAAAGGGGTTTTAATAACCAATTGATGAACTCCTGGTGGGAAGTATTCCTTATTTTCAAATAAAGGATTCGAGTGGACAAATAATGTCTCTTCAAAATTAGTTGAGGATGATGGAATTAAATAAGGAGTTGGAGTAATGAAATCTTGAGGTTTGAATTCAGGTAAATGTAAACCCAATTCTTCCTCAGAGGAAGGTGATTTGATAGTAATGGATGGAACTTGATATGTTTCAAGTGACTGTATCAAAAATGTCGATGGGAGGCATACTCCTCTAGAAATAAGATCAGAGACCCTAGGAGGTAGTTCAATCCAATCAGGGCGAGTTGGTATAAATGAGAATGGATCTACAGATGGAATGTCTTCAGGGTGTAAAGTTGAAGAAGAAGAAGGTGTTCTACATCTTCCCCTTGAAGAGGCTCCCCTAATGAGTCTTTCTATGTCTGACAGAGGGTTAACAATCTTAGAATCAAAACATGATCTTGTATGCTTATAGGGAGCCAGCTTGGACCAGTGGAATCACCAGGTGAAAGATTTTGACCTATGACCTTATCCTTTATTCACCTTAAAGGAAAGGGAAAATCGTTGCCCCAATGAAAATTTAACTTTCAGTACTTTGCTCCCCGACAACTGTGCCAATCTGATGTTGTCCTTTGAGATAACCTAAGGTCAATTGGCTATGCCAAAGCATCTAAAATATTTTCTTTGATTTTAATGGTTGGATGACCAATGAACTGCTTTTTAACAGGTGCCTTAAAAATAGAAAGATCTTTAATAAAACAAAAGGTTGTTCTTTAAATACATATGGTTATTTTGATCTTAAGTGTGACGGATAAGAAGAATATAGAGAAGTATAAATGATTTAATATTCAGATAGAGTATTTTACCATTTATAAGCAGAAATTAAGAAAACTGTATTTTCTTAATTAACAAAATAGAATCAAGTCATTTCAAAAACCTTATGCAATTTAAATTCAAAGAGGAATTTACAATAATGGACAGTCTTGTAAATTAATATCTTAATTAAACTACAACTTCACAGCATATTCAAAATGAAACTGAAATTCAATTAAAATTTCAATCAGATGACTGTAAATGAAATAAATTATATGAGGAATACATAATGAAAAACATAAGAAAATAACTCACAAAGAGATAAGCCATATGAAGTAAATCCATAATATTTTATTCAATAAAAAATTCTCTAGCTTAATACAAATCTGGCTGGTAACTAGCTCAAGGGTGCAACCTTGAATACTTCGACAAAATGAAGTATTTAAACAAAAATACAAAATATTACAGTCAATGCCTGAGTGACAAGGCATGCTATTATTACTTAAAATTTAAGAGAAAGAGAAGCAATTTGGCCCAAAAGAATGAATCTGAACATCTGGCCCTGTTTTGATGGAAAACTGTTGCGGAGTAGCCACTATTCTGGTGTTGCACTGGCCAAGTTGATCTGTCCTATAATCCTGATATTCACACAACTTTTCTCACCATTCTTCAGTGGGAATTGATATTTTAGTTACTCTACAGTAGATCTCATCTACCTCAGTATACTTGGCAAAATTTGGTTTTACAGTAAAAATATGTTTTATCTCATTCTGAATAAAACATATGTTATTGATGGTCTCGTAGAATTCCCTGTCTATCATGGAACCTTTGGTGTTGGAGGACTTGGTTGTGTCCTTGGAAATGTCCTGTAGCTTCTTCAAGTAATCCTCCCTGGTCATTAGCTTATCATTGATGACAAACAGTGCATGCATACCCTTCTTGTTTAAGGCATCAATTCTTGTGAAAAATATGTTAACTGCAATTTCCACAGTGTGACACTTCTGAGTTAACTATACTACCAAATTCTTTTTAGTCAAGACTTTCTTTACCTCTAGAATGGTTTCAGTCCTATCATCCACTCCTAGATCATCCAGTTCATACATGTTCTTAGAATTGAGAAACCTTATTAAGTTGTTGGTTGTAGAAGGCATATCTCCCAGTTGAGCATTTATATTGGAAATTGTTTGGTTTCCCTTTTCCCATTAACTCCTTTTTTTTCAAAAATGATCTAGATACATGGCCAGATTTCATCAATCTCCTCTATGATGTTGTTCCAGATAATTTCTTTAACACTAACAAGAGTGTAGCCAATGGAAGACTCAGTAGTTGACTTCTTCCATGCCTCAACTTGATTCTAATTTCTCTGAAGCTCTGCTGCATGAAAAATGTCACACTTATTTTGATGATCCTCTAGTATTTTTACTTGATCTTGCAGTTTCTTAATCTCTTAAGTCTGCAGGGACATCTTTTGAACTGCACTAGCCAATTGGTATGCAACCTCTCATGTATTGGTGGTAGCTGATATGGCAGTCGGAATGACTATGATAGGAAGTGCTTCTAAATAAGCAGTCTGTTTAGTAGCCTTCTCCTTTTCCTTGATTAATTTCTCCATCTCTGTGTCCATCTGTTTTAGCTGAGCAGTCTACTCCATGATGTGTTTCATCATGTCTGCCTTTTCAGTCTCTGTTTCTACAATATCCTTGGCTAAAGGATATTTAATAGCTAGGAGTTTCAATTGTTTCCTTAGTGCTACTATATCTAAATTCCTCTTTTTGATCAGCTCCTTTGCAACATTTATGTTTGCATGATCATAACCAAGTTTAATTACCAAATCTTCCAAGGTTTTAATCTTGGTATCTTTAGCAAGAACTGAAACTTTATCCATCTTTAGCTGTGACTGAACATTTGCTAGTATGACCTGCAACTTGGACAAGGTCATAGCTATGCTAGTTATAGTAGAGAAGATCATCACTCCAGTTTTTTTATGCATATCCATTTGGTCAATGGGATGTATGTGCTTGACATCAAACTCAAAAGATGTCTTCTTATAATCTGATGCTCCTTTAGGCTGAGGAACTTGTGCCTGAAGGAATTACATCCGCATTTTCCCCTTCTCTGAGTCAAAAGATGACAGTAGCTTGCTTTGGGCACCAGAGGTTTGTTTCCAAAATTGGTTGTATGTGTTTATCTTCAAAGCTTCATTTTTAACCTTTATTTCCTTGAAGATATCCATGATTCTCTTCTCTGGCTCGCTTGAAGTAGATGTAACTATGTGCATAATCTGTTTCTTCTCTTGTGAGGTTGTGGAGGTGGTAGGAGACTGTGTAGACTGACCACCCACTAATGAAGATTCAAGAGGCTCATTAGTGGTTATGAAAGTTTGCTGCTCTAAATATTTTCTAAGGCTTAGTCTGGAGCTAAGCTTAGCCTTCTTTTTGTACATGATTTTAAATCCCTCACTAAAGATATTAGTCCCTAAAGGATACTCTTCCACTCTACTCCTCTTGGTTATATTTTCTTGCATTTTAGGAGTCTTCACTATTGATGAGGAGACCTATTGTTCTTCTGCCTCCTGTAATGTGTTCTAAACCCACTCTAGCTAATTCTTTTATTTTCCTATCTTTGGCCTAGGAGTGTGGAAATAAGGAGTAAACTTGGTTTCTACCCTTCATCTAGAAATTATCCCTAATGGATCATAGGACCAGGTAAAACTAAGATTAAACTATATTTCCTTGAGGAGTTTGTCAGCCTTTTGGCCTGCTGCTCTATTGTTGCAAATGAATGGGCCAACCTGCATTTTTATCTTGAACTGAGACTTTTTCTTGGCACTAACAAAATGGACTTCATCCATGTTGATCATCTTCCTGATGTATTCTAAGGAAAAAATCCTCATTGGAAGGAATTTTAGTAACTTATATGGTGGAAGATCATATCCAAAAATCCCTATCTCTATGTAATTCTCATATAAGTACCAGTCTCCTACTTGTACCTGTTTTAACAATTGTAAGGCCTTTTTTATTTCTTCACTAATCCTTGGTTCAGTTCTGCTACTTAGGAGGCTTATGGCTGGATGGAAAAACATCTCAGTAAATTGTTTGTAAGTATATTCTTTATGTTGTTCCATAACCAGAGTGGTCCAAAAAATGACTGACTGTTGGTTTCCTTTCTCATCTAGATTTTGCAATGACAAGTTCATGCTGTCCCCCTAAAGTATAAGAACATGTAGACTAAGACATAGGCATATTTGAATACCTCCTCTATGGGAAACTTGACCAGTTGTTGATGGATAGACTTTGCAAGGAAATGACTGAAATTAAACACAATTGAGGGCTTTGCATCATTAGAAAAGATGGACAAAAATCCTATAATGACCTCATCTACCAATTAGTCAGAGTAGTCGCCAAGGAGGTAGGAAATGACAGTGATTATCTTCTTGGATCTCTTAGGGAATATGGATGAGGGATAAGGAGGATTTTTTTTTAGTAATGCAGCATCTTGTGTTAAGAATAATTCAAGAGTTTGGGCTTTCTTAGCAAAGTCTAATTTATGTTCTATTTCAACCAGAGCATCATAGGAAAATGGGGTAGCATTGTTGGCTATGGGGGCTTGCATCATTTGATCAATAGCCTGAGGGGTTATGGTGAATAGAATTTGGCCATTGGGATTGACTATGGCCCTTTGGCTTGGCAGATATGAGGCATGGCATTTTCTAATGAAATCAGAAGTGTTGTGGGTATGAGGAAATATGTAATGAGGTAAGTTTGACTCCCATAGCTTGATATCATCTGATTTATCAATGTATTTGTCTTCGAGACAACAGTAAATCTCGAAGAGGTCGAGATCATAGAGTGTTTCGTGGATTTTTTAGTCTCAATCAGCCATAGGGATATGATGAAGATATACAGGGGGATAGATCACATGATTAACAATTTCCTCTGGTCCTTTGTCCTTGGGAGGCATGATGGCTAAGGCTGATAGTGAAAACTTGATTGGGAAAGGAGACAATTCACAAACAGACAGAAAGTTTTGGGGCCAGGAATAGAAGGAATAATTTGAAAATGATCAGGAAAGTAGTGTCGTTTGAAGTTGATAGTGTCGGGATCTGGCGAGAACCTTGTAATCAAAGCAATGGCAATGATAAAACAAGAATTTTGTAACCTGTAAATAAACAAGAAGAAGGTTTATATAGGAGTTCTGGTTTTCCGTTGGTTGCATAGGTCCATTGAGCTAACAACTAAGAAAATTAAATGCTTAACGAATTGATTATGGAGGGAATGGATATGATTTGATGGGGTTAACGGACAGATGAGGTGGCAACAAAGGAATGGAAGATGTGCAATGGTCAGGTAAGTGGTATCGGGAATAAGGAATTTAGCTTTCAGAGGGGGGGTGAGTGGTTTGTGGTTTTGCTCATGGGAGATCCGAAATGCTGTGGAGATGCCATGTAGGGGCGAGCGCGGTTTGGTATACCACCCATTTCGGACCACCCCCAACCCCGCAATAAAGCTCAAATGACGAGGGGGGGCTGAAATTGCATGCAGGCTATCGGATGCGAGGAGATAGAGGGGGATGAAGAGTGATACAATGGAGAGTTAATGTGATGTGACGGGATGGATTGGTGGGGTCGGGAATCAACATTTAATGTGATGTCGGGAAATATGAAGTATAAGGGGGTATGAACTTAGGGAAATGATATGAAGGGAATGGATTGGTGGAGGGGAAATATGGGATTAATACTTAGGATATGGGTTTTTTCAAAACTTAGGATAGTATTAATATCCAAAGTAAGCATATAAACCTTAGAGTAACCTTCACTCTTCTTTCAATTTCTTTTGCACATAGAAACACAATGGATGTTTTATTAGGCCGCATTTAGACTAGCATCTTGTGCATTTTTAAAAACATAAAATTAAGCTTTCCTTTTCTTTTTCTTCCCTAACATTTTATTTTCCTGTGCCTCCTTTATTTAGGGCAGCTTTTATTTAGGGCAGCTAACTCCTAACATTTTATTGATATGGGTTCCTATAAAAAATCAAATTTTCCTAACATTTTAACTTTTCATTCTTTTGCATCCATATCCTATCTTAACATTTTCAAAATGATTTGACTAATATGCTAACTTATCAAAACTATATAATGTTACAACATATACCAAGAAGGTCGTGTCATTTGAATCATCTAAGAATTGTTCATTTATGTAATGTAAAGGAGTTTTCTCCCTCAAAGAGGCTAACTTTCAAGTCGGTGATCTATTTTTTCTTTTGTTTTGTGATCTGGTTGCATAATATTTGGTATCAGAGCTTTGGATTTTAGGGTTTCACTACTTGAAATAGGTAATCTTGGATTTTTTACTATAATTTTTTTTCTACAAGGCTTCAAAAGCTGAAATTCAACTACATGGAGAAAAACGCATTTTAAAATTCGTATACAAATTTCAGATGTTGGTTTGCTATATTTCCTGAGATACGATCCAAAGAAGTTAGGGTGTTTGCATGCTCCGGAATTTAGTCTCAAACTGGTCGCCTAGGGAAAATTGTCAAATTTTTTCTTAGAGCATCGGATTTGAATTTCATAAAAATTTACTAAAATTTCATCAATTTTAAAATTTCTTGCATCATTTTCAAGGCCGAAGGTTGAAATAGTGACATGTGGAATTCCATACAAGTTTGCACTATTAAACCTATCCATAACTAGGGCATTGTTGGAGAGGTAAATCCCCTCTACGGATAGAGGCGATCCCTACTAGCCCAAAAGGGGTCTAGCAACAATCAAATGCTACTCTGCAAGTTCCTAGTTGCAATTAACAAGTGGGTAAAGAAAACCTACTTGGATTCCAGCGCTATGTTTGATGAAGAGACGATCCTCTCGCTCCTTCACTCCAGCCGATCACAATCCTCCACTATCCTCGTGGGCGGACCCTGCACAAGCAAAGAGAGAGAAAACACAAGCGTAAAATCTACTAAAAGCAACTATACATCAGTCAGAAAAGATGTAATTCACATTAATCATTCATAAAACAAATGAGAATGGAACCATAACAGTAGTCATCTATCTTTATTAATC
>APFE031617522.1:29388-73470 GCA_000404065.3 Pinus taeda | reverse complement strand
TTTTTTTTTTTTGTAGCCTTAGGACCTCTTCTTGTAGCTTTAAAACCTTAGGGACATTACTACATATAGAAACATAAATTACATTTGAAATCAAGTATTAATGAACAAATTTACCTATGGCCACTCTTCATTTGCCAGATTTATACATGAAATGATTGATTTTGTGACCTTAACCCTAATGACCTAATGATGACACTGAGTTGAATGGAGACCATGATGATGTGACTGAAGTGATGTTAATGATGTTATCATGATCGTAGACTCAACTGAGTGATGAAAGTGACAGGCATATGAAATTATTGAGAGAGTGGGAATAGCCTTAGACACACTAGCCAGTGACCAAATTTTTATTTGAAGACTCACTGAAATGACAAAAATTTGAGTTGACACCCTAACAACACCTTGTAAGAGAATATTTGATCACTAGTGATAGGATGAACTAACTGACACTAACACACTTTGAATGTTCTATTCAATGGTTTGGTTGCCAAGATAAATTGTAGATTGCTTCAGGATCATTATCATTTTCCATAGCCAAAAGTGCAACCTAAAGATGACATAAACCAACATAGAATTTCAGTGCAAATAAACTTACTAACATCATGGAGATCTTAAAAGTAATGGACTAAAAATAAGATATGTCAATGATCTCTTTTATGAACAAATAAAAGATACAAGATACTTAGTAGTAGTGATTCTCTTTGATTTCTTTCTCTGTGCATTTTGTGACACATTCAGTGCTTAACATTTTGCCCTGGAGTAGATTATTGCAAATAAACATAATGATCAAGTTACAATGCAAGTGTTTGAAACTCAAAATACTAACCTTTGAAAACGGAAACACATTTTATAAATATGAATATGATATATACAACTTAGGGATGTTTCAATCATTGCACTTGTTTATTAGAATTTTCAGAGGTAGTTAATTATTATGTATATCAATTATATTTGATGCACTCACAATTGCCCCTCTTCTAGAACAATGTGTTAGAAAATTGTATATTACAGAGCAATGGTATAGATAAAATATTGTAGAAACGCAAACACATAAAATAAGAGAGACACTGATATACATAATTCACCCAGTTTGGGCTACTTCCATGGAGAAAAAACCAGTCCTTCCTTATATATTATCCACCAAAATGACAAGATACAACCTACGACAGATCCATTGTGATTTCCTCTTCACTCACACATAGTCTCCTCTCTATTTCTCACTTAGAATACACATACCCAGCCACAATACAATTCCCTCATATAAATCAAGGGTTTCTTTCTAGGGAAAACAAATCCTAAATTAACATAACTTATACCTTTATATCATCCGCCTAATGAACAACCCAGATTGACTACAAAATTACAATATTTTACAAGGTTAATTAAATGGGCGGCGTTGTTTCCCCATTAGGAACTCGAATCCAACATAATGATACCTCTGAATAAAGAAGATAATCAGGGTCCACACTCAACAATCTCCCACTTGGAGTAATTATAGAAACTCCACCACTGCTTGATTTGTTGGACAATGCTTCCACTTTGGACCTAGCTATTTCTCATCTTCATCATCATACTTGAAGACCAATTGAAACTGAGCAGAATCTCAGTTTCTCCCTAATTACAAGTTTTGTTAACATATCTCCAGGATTCTAGCTAGTGTATATATTTTCCAGCTTCAATTGTCCATATTCCAACACTGATCATATGAAATGGTACTTGAGATGTATATGTTTAGCCTTGGAATGAAAATATGATTTCTTTGCAAGTTGAATGGCACTCTGGATATAATTGTATAACCTTCCCATCTCCCACTTCTTAACCAATTCATCAATAAACCTTTGCAACCAAATAATTTCTTTACTAGCTTCTATAGAAACAACATACTCCACTTCCATTGTTGAAAGTGCAACAACACTGCATTTTTGAAACCCAACTAATAGTTGTTCCACCTACAGTAAACACTTAACATGTGGTGCTCCTCTTATTATCTCTATCACCTACCATATTTGCATCAACATATCCCCATAGAGTTGTTCTCAAACCACCAAAGCATCATTCTTGATTTGTGGTACCTCTCAAATACCTGAGAATCGACTTCACTTCCACCCAATATTATTTTCCTGCATTGTTCATGTACATGCTTACAACTCCCACTGCATGTGCAATATCAGGTCTTATGCAGACCATTACATACATTAAGCTTCCAACTGTCGATGCATATGGAACTTTAGACATATAATCCATCTCTTCTTGAGTCTTGGGACACATCTCCTTATGTAGTTTGAAATGGCTAGCCAAAGATGTACTAACTGGTTTTTCATTCTACATATTAAATATTTCCAACACCTTTTGTATGTACTCACTCTGAGACAATGTTAATTTGTGGGTTTTCTTGTCTGTAGTTATTCTCATACCAAGTATTTGTTTTTCAGCACCCAAATCTTTCATTGGAAATTAATTTGCCAATTTTCCTTTGAGAACATTTATTTCCTGCATGTTAGACCCTACAACAAGCATGTCATCCCAGACAATAAAAATATAATATAGCTACCATCATTTTTCCTTTTGAGATAAACATAATGATCAAAATGACATCTAGTATAACCTTATTCAAACATAAAACTATCAAATTCTAGATACCACTACCTTGGAGCCTATTTTAAGCCATATAAGCTCTTCTTCAACCTACACACTAGTTTCTCCTTCCCTTTGACCTCATATTCTTGTAGTTGCTGCATATAGATCTCTTCCTCCAAATCCCCATGGAGAAAAGTCATCTTTACATCTCATTTCTGAAGATGAAAATCTTATTCTGCTACTAGACTTAAAATAGTTCTAATTGAATTCATTTTTGTAGGTTTTAACCTCGTACAGAAATTACCTACAGACGAATTCTAAAATACAGAAAATAAACAATATGAGAGCATAACACATAAAACACATATAAACAGATATTTTCCCCTGGATCTCAAAACCAGGACTACCATCTTGATTTTTCATTATGTTCCTTTCAATGTTACAATACATATTTATACATGCCAAAGCATCCAATACCATGGACCAAAAACCATTGCATCCAAAACTATGTGCAAAAAACATGCACAAAACCATAGGAGGCCACCCATAATTCTAACATAGGGTCCAAAACAAAAAATTGGGGCACCCGCCGAACCCATAGAGTGGGTTACCTATACCCCCAAAACCCCCCTGTAACTCCCTCCTACCCAATCGCACAATGAAGGGGGAGTGGGGAGGGGGGGGGGGGGGGGGCGGCCCCCCTCTAACCCCCTGGTTCACTATGTGGGCTAGTCGTGGAAAGAATATAACACAACCCAACATTTTCCCACTTGTTGTTTTATTTCCATAGGGGGCCACAAGAGAGCTTAGTCATTCATCCAGCCCTACAACGCCCATTATTTATCTACACCAAGATAACTTCTCAAAGCTCACAGATTTTGTCAATGCATATACAATATTCTTCAAAGTGTCCACCTTTACTAGCAACACCTTTTTGTCTTCTATCATATCCCTCACAAAGTGATACTGAACATCAATGTGTTTTGTCTTTGAATGATATGTAGGGTTCTTTGCCAAGAAAATTGCACTTTGGCTGTCATAGTCTATCCTTATAGCTCCCTGTACTAACCCCATACTTGAACACAATCTATGCAACCAAACTGCTTTCTTGCTTGCATGAGTGGCTACCATGTATTCTGCCTCTGTAGTTGATAGTGCCACAAAGAATTGTTTCTTACTCATCCAACTGACTGCACCTCCAAATAGGTTAAACACATACCCACTTGTAGATCTTCTCTGATCTAGATCTCCAACCCAGTCTACCACAGGCCCGAGCTAAACCCCTCAGCAACAAAGGTGTCCCCTTGAATCCAAAACAGCTCTGATACCAAATGTAGGTTTTAACCATGTAAAAAAATGACCTGGATACGAATTCTAAAATACAGAAAATAAACAATACGAGAGCATAACACATAAAACACATATAAACAGAGATTTTCCCCTGGATCCCAAAACCGGGACTACCAACTTGATTTTTCATTATGTTTATTTCAATGTTACAATACATATTTATACATGCTGAAGCATCCAATACCATGGAACGAAAACCATCGCGTCCAAAACCATGTGTGAAAAGCATGCACAAAACCATAGGTAGGTCCACCCAGCCTAACATAGTGTCCAAAACCAAAATTTTCTGGGGCATTGCCCTGGACCCCATAGAGTGGGGTTACCTGTACCCCTCAAACCCCCCGTAACTCCCCTCGCTACGCAATTAGCAAAACGAAGGTGGGGGGCTCCGCCCCCCCTCTAACCCCCCGATTAACTACGTGGGCTAGTCGTGGAAAGAATATAACACAACCCAACAATTTTAACAATGGGAGAAAATATTTCATCAAATTATATAACTTTCTTCTGTGTAAGCCCCTTCACCACAAGTCTAGATTTATACATTTTTCTACCTCCATCTTCTTCCTTCAACTTGTAAATCCATTTATTCTGCAATGTTGTTTGACCTGCATGAAATATGACTAAGTCCCAAGTCTGGTCATGTACCAATGAGTCCATCTCTTCTTTCATGGCTAGCTCTGACTTCTTCCTCATTTCTGCCTACATTACTTCTACATAACATTATGGTTTACTAGAATCAGTCAACAATACATAATATAATGAAGGAGAGTATCATTCATGCGGTCTACTTATCCTCATAGATATTCTAACACCACTTTCACGTGTTTGAGCTACTTGTTGTTGATGTGGTTGTTGATCATTACGATTTTCAAGCGCCTTTACTTTGTATATGATCTCATCAAGCATGGTATATTGTCTGTTTTCTTCTCCCTATTTCTTTTCTTGCATTTGATCCTTATACAAGACATTTTCATTGAATATGACATCTCTACTCCTATTGATTTTGTGATTTTGATAATCATATAAGCGATAACCAAAACCATTAACACCATATCCAATAAAGGTACAT
The DNA here is from genome assembly GCA_000404065.3 of Pinus taeda. Lineage (NCBI taxonomy): Eukaryota > Viridiplantae > Streptophyta > Pinopsida > Pinales > Pinaceae > Pinus > Pinus taeda. Next base: position 68,474 of record APFE031617522.1, on the reverse strand, counting down.
TTCTTTTATTTTTCCTTAATCTTTGTTCTATTTTCATTATTAATGTGGACAAAGGCTTCACAACTAAAAGTATTTAAAAATGAGTAGTTTACCTTTTTACCTGTCCACAACTCCTTCAAAATACCACCATCCAAGGAAATTTAAGGCCCTCTGTTTATTATATAAACAACAGTATGTACAACATCCGACCAAAATTGTAAAGGAAATCTTACATGCAATATCATGCACCTTGCATGCTCCATAAATGTCCTATTCATCCTTTCTCACACACCATTTTCTTGTGGTGTTACTAGAACTGTCTTCTCTATGCGGATTCCATGATCTAAATAGTACTTATCAAACTCTTTGCTACAATATTCATTTCCATTTTCTAATTTGAGACACTTCAACTATTTTCATGTCTCATTCTCAACCAAATCTTTCCATTTCTTGAAAGTATCAAATACATCAGATTTATTTCGAATACAATAAATCCAAGTTTTCCTAGTTGCATCATCAATAAAAGTAACATAATGTGGGCATTATGATTCAAGTGTTGTCCTTGATGGCAACTCACTCAGAGGAATGATACAGGTGATGGCAACTCACTCAGAGGACAGATCATAGTGCAGCAGGTAAATAGAGAGATATACGCAGGTTGACCGTGAAGAAAGTGCGTATATACACGGGTTAGCGGAGCAGAAGGAGCGTACATGTATACACGCGGGTTAATAGAAGTAAAGGCGCGTACATTTTGGAAATCATGGTTTTGGTCCATGGTATTTAGTCCATAGTATTTGGTCCAAAGTGACGACCCCAAGTATTGGGTTCATCGTATTGTTTCTACATGGTTTTGGACCATGGTATTGAGAGAAGCCTAACCTATATAAGGAGAAGATCATTAGGAAAAAATAAGTGCAAGGAATGAATGTCTGACGAAGTGTGAAGATCTAGTATCGGTGGTTATCTGTTTGTGCTGCTTGGATTGGGTTGATATAACAACGAATGTACAAGTAATTATCTTTAGATCTGTACGCGGGTTGTATGAGGTGAAAGCGCGTATACACGCAGTTTTGATATAGTAAAGTAGCGTATGCATTATGAGATTTGGTATTTTAGGTTGCTGTTGATTATACTGGTTGTTGCAGAGTTCTGGGCTCTAGTTTGCGTTCTGTGTTTTTGATGACAGGGTTTTAGTGATTCAGTATTGGGTGATTTAGAGATTTATGATGCAAGTATAAGTTGATGATTGTATTGCAACAGTGATTGTTTTGTACTTATGGATCCAGTCTGAAAATTGATGAAACGTGGTCCCTGAAGAAAAGAAGGTTGCAGCCTTCTGTAGGTCAGCACCTACGTACTAGTATATCCGCTAGTACAAGAGCTAAGGGGGTTGTAGCTCCCTTCTAGAAGTAACTGGAAAACGAGAGAGGGTTGTAGCCCTCTTCAGGTTGTAGCTTGCGTGCTGGTAAAGGACTGCACCAGTACATTGTAAAAGAAGTTTCTTATTAAAGGAAGAAAGAGACGAATTGCAGCAGGTGGTTTTCACCCACATTGGGTTTCCACCTTATATCATGGTGTTCATGTGTGCTTCTTATGTGTGATGATATGTATTGCTTTACTACACCTGTTTACTGTTAATGTGGTTAATAATGTTTTGATGCATTTACTGAAGATAAGCTAACTGAATCATAAGATTGATGCATATACGCTTGTTTCATTTAATACAGTCGCGTATATACGCGTATTCCCTTAACTGAAGTCACGTATATGAATCTGAGTGCGAAAAAGAAAAAGTATCTGATTTGCTAATATTGATTCCCCCCCCCCCCCCCCCCTCTCAGTATTATTTCCAACATTTTGGCCCACCTTTTGGCAATCTCTAGCTTAGGAACTTCCAACCTCCTCCACTTGAAGATGCCTCGGTAGGGGAAGAGCCTCCTCTCTATGAAGTTACATATGATTAGTTGAAAGCCTTGTGCCCTATTATTTGTCAATTTACCAAATATTTGAAGTGCATCCCTACCACTAGCTAACTGCCTAACCCACGCACCTCCAAGCCTCACCATACACGTAAATGTGTCCTAGTTAATTATTTACCACATTTAATTGGGATGATTTTGGATGATTATGTGGACGCTATTGAAAGGCTCTCGATTGAGGGTTTGGAAAGCCCCCCAACATCTGAAAGAGAAGGTGCTCGGAGCACAGTCACAGGGGTAAACAATCAGCCGCGACAAGAAGAGACATAGGGAAATATTAAACCGCCTTCGAAAGATACCCGAGCCAACAACCAAACACTAAGAGGGAACATTGAGGTACCCTTGGAGCAGGGAAATGAGGACAATATCAAAGATTACAATAATTTTTACAAAAATGAGCGAACCTTCTAGTTCCCCAAGAACCTAGGAAATTTCATAAATATGAGAAACTTTCGGGACTTAGGTTATTTGAGAGTTCCCGAGGGTAATGGAAGACAAAAACCCCACTCCATTGGGGAATAAGGCACTGAAAGTGATTATGGGGGGAATTCCAGTCATGTCCTATTCCCTCCCCCACCAATGGGAAACCAATGACAACCCTTGGCTTGGATAGCCTAGCCCGCTTTAGGTATATGAGCACCCCTCCACGGTATGCCTCGTCACCATGAGAAGCACCTCCCGAAGCTCTACCCAAAAAGGGAACCATTATTGAGGATAATATCAACAAATTTACCTAGCATTGCAAATAATGAGGGTGCAATATAATGACATAGCTTGCCACATGTTCCCTCACACTTTTGAAAATAAGGCCGTGACCTGGTATCTCTCACTTCCTGTGGCAAAAAATCGAACTTGGGAAGAGTTTCAAAAGAATTTCCTTGAGAATTTTTTAGAAGACAAGACACCTTCCATGCTCCTAACTGAGTTAAGCACATTGAAGTGTCATAAGAAGGAAAAGGTGAAGGATTTCAACCAATGATTTACCACCATCTTAACTGAATTTCCAACGGATGTAGATCTAGATGATTCTATTATGGTTGATTATTATACTAGGGCCCTCCCATGAGATATCAATGTGTTTATTAAACATGAAGCCAAAGCCACCTTAGTAGAGAATTTCGCGGAAGCCCTTGCGGTAGAGAAATATTTGCTATCTATAGGCACCCTTGAGCATGATACCCAAGAGGATATTAAACTGTCAAACAATAACACCCAAGCCTCGACTAGAAAATCTAGTGATAAGGGCATTGGCTCCTTCGATTTCAAGGGGTTAGCCAAATCATTGAAGATATTGGAGAATGAGGTTTATGAATTGAACAGAAAAACTAGTGAGTCCTGTTTGGGAAGTAAATCAACAAAAATTTTCTTCCAAAAGACCATTAATCCACACTTGAAGTCATCTCATGGTTCCAATACAAATTTCATTATGGAAGAAATAGAAAAATATAACTTCTTCACTTTCCATGAGGCCTCTCATTTCAAGAAGACCTGCCCATAATGGCTCTGCAACATGACCACTGTGGTGACCCATCTCTTGGAAGATCAAGCCATACAGGAAGATGAAGAAGATTCTAATGACCTAGAAGAAGAAACCACACCTCCCGATGAAAACAATGCCTCGAATATTCTAACATTCAAAGTCATCCATGGGAGGGAGGTCCAAACCCTTCAAGATGCTAATGTAGGAGACACCCCCCCAAGTCTCCAAAGACTTATAACCTTAGGAGTAAGGGGCCAATATCAGAATCTACCCCGGAAGAGACGAAAAGTGCTTTGTTGAGAAGAATATTTCCTCATAACAACACAGGCAAGCCATCCACCCCCTCTCTTAAGGTTTCATCTAGCCAAAGCCCAAATGATGCTTCAACATAAAGGAAATGCATCCACACATGGGACCTCAACCAAATCCACCCTTTACCCATCTCTCCCATAGGTATCCCTGGAGAGCACCATGACTTGGGGTATAACATCATTGAAGATATGAAGAATATGCAAGCCAACATTTCACTTTATGAGAATTCCAAGCTCTCCAGCCAACGCGAACTAATTGTTAAAACGTTTTCTACTGCATCTTCAATCAATAAGGCTGCCTCTTCGACAAAGGCTAACTGTCATAGTCAATCTCAAGTTGTGGTTGACCTCCAAGCTATTTTTTATGCTGCAAATGTGAACTCGAGACGTTCAACTCCCCCATTCCTTTTAACTTTCAAAATATTCAACTACAATGTGCATAATTACCTTGTTGACTCTGACGCGTCAAACAATGTCATGCCTTTATCAGTGTGTAAGAAATTATATATTCAGCCTGAGAAGATAAATGCCAAGATCATTTAACTGGAGAGGTCTCAAGTTCCTATCATGGGTGAGTTTAACAACGTAATAATTTGGCTGTCTTCAAAATCTAGGGTACACCAATGCATCGACATAATTGTGGTTTACATCCTAGAGGAATATGGAATACTACCAAGTAGGGTTTGGCCAAGTAACTCCAAGGGTATTTTGCCATGGATTCATGCCACTAGTGGCTTCCCTACAAAGGAAAGAACAATAAGATATAAATTAATAGTGAACCTTACATGAAGCATAAAATCACAGATATTGAAGGTTCGAAATAGATAATTAGTTTTTTCTCGGGAAGAACTGGGAATGTGTTTTCTAAAAGAAATGATGGGCTGTTATCAAGCCAAGCCATCACCTATCCCGCCTGATACCCAACTAGAACTTTTGTCATACCCTCGAGCTGATGCAAATGAAATTTATACTATAGATGTAAGTACTCCAAGGATGGATGCGACTAGCAATGAAATTTGGACACTATATTATGACGGGTCCAAGACTCACGATGGAGTTGATGTAGGCTGCATCCTCGTGGACCCAAAAGAAAAATAAATTCTAATTTATTGTAGGTTATAATTCCAATGCACTAATAACACTGCAGAGTATGAAGCGCTGATCCTCGGGCTCAAGAAATCTATTGACTTGAAGGATGAATGTTTGAAGGAAATTGATGATTATGAGATCATTACGAGGTAGGTATGAAACATGATTCATTGTCTGTCACCGCACCTAAATTTTTATCAGAAAGAGGATTGAATTTGATATGCTCTATTAAAGCATTCAATATTAATTATATTCCTAGATTTAATAACACAACCGCTGATACTCTAGATAATTCCGTAGTTAGGTTTATGCCTTTAAGAGATGGTTTTGAATTGAAAATATTTATAAACATGGTGTCCCAGATAAAGTAACAAATTTCTGTGTTTTCAATCATGATCAAAATATGCTGGATTTTATGGCAAATGTTGAGATATTTAAATATACAACGATAGAAGAGGAAGAACATGAAAGGTGAAAGAGTAAGCGAATGAGTGTAAGGGAAATCCTATGCCTAAACGTGTGGTTACACTGAAAAGACTATTTGATCTGTATAATCATTTCTGAGGCCCACCAAACTACAAACAAAAATTTCCACACTGTCACATGAGAAAATTAACCTTGGGAGTGAGGCTGACCGCAAATTCATCAACCTAGGTGTAGGGTGTTCTCCTAAGGAAAGTTAGTCCCTCATCACCTTATTCAAGAAGTATCATGACATATTCACCTAAACGTACAATGACATAAAGACTTATGACACTCGGATCATTCAACATGTTATTCCTAAAAAAGAAGGGGTCAGACCATTTCAGCAAAAATTAGGGAAGGTGCATCCCATGTTAGAAATTCTCATTCAAAGTCCGGCATTTGACGTGGGTTTCGTACCTTGTTTCGGTACAAAAAAAATATGATGAAATATGGTTGTGTGTCTATTTCTGTAATCTCAACCGAACTTCAGACAAAGACAACTACTCAGTTCCCTAAATGGAAAAAGTTCTTCAAACAATTTCTGGGTCAGAAATGTTTTCCTTTCTCGATGGTTTCTCTGGTTATAACCAAGTGTTGGTGACAAAACTAGACCATTAAAGATGACCTTCAGAATGAAGTGGGAAACGTTCACGTTTCGACGTATGCCTTTTGGACTCATCAATTCTGGAGAAACTTTCCAAAGGGATATTAACATCACTTTTATAGGATTCATGAGTCAAAGCATGGTTGTTTACCTACATGATGTCACAATATTTTCAAAGATGAGATTAGACCACCTCCACCATATCAAACAAATATTTGGGCAACATTGGAACTATGGGATTTCATTCAACCTCAAGAAGAGAATATTCCTAGTTTCAGAAGGTAATCTTCCTGGGAATATAATCAACAAATATGGAATGATCGTCGACCCTAATCGCATGAAATCTCTCTCGCAAATTCATTTTCCCAGTGACAAAAAAGTTATGGAATCTTTCCTTGGTAAAATCAATTTCCTTCGCAAGTTTATTTTAGATTTTTCACAGATTGCTAAACCCTTGAAGAACAACGTAGGACTCTATGTTTAAATGGAACTAAGAAGAGAAGGAAGCATTCAACCATATTAAGAAAGATATCATTGAAGCATATTCCCTCTATAGCCCCGATTTCAACAAAGACTTCATCCTATAACTTTCACCTCAAATTTGTCCCTGGTTGTCATGCTTACACAAAAATATAGTAAAATGAAGAGAAAACTATATCCTTTATGAGAACGGGGCTACAAGGCACATAAATCAACTAGCTAGACATAGACAAGCAGGCATACACAGATTACAAAGTGGTGAAACATTTTGAAACCATACATCCTAGAGAACTGCTTCACGGTGTTCATGCCTCACTCTACTGTTAGGTCACTTTTTTATCAACACAAGTTAGGTGAGAGAAGAACCAACTAGATGAACTTCCTCCAAGAATATGAGTTGGATTTCAAGATTGTTCACATAGTTAAATGATATGGGCTATGCAAACTAACCATCAAATCCACATACCAAAAAAATGAAGAATCATAACGCTAGGATCGCAAGGTTGAAATATACCAAATTGAACTCACTAATGCTCATGAATCTTCACCATGGTACTCCAACCTGAAGAATTATTTAAGGTAGGCGACTCTACCTCATACCTTGTCCATGAAATAGAAAAGGGCAGTGAGGCTAAAAGTTGCATCCTACCAACAGGTACAAGGGAATCTGTTTCGTAAGCACCACCATGATGTCTTACTTAGGTGTTTTGAATATGATGAAGCCTAATGGGTGCTGAGAGAGTTACATGATGGGCCAACAAGAGTTCACTATGCCAATGACACCACCGCTCATAAGATCATGAGGGTAGGATTCTACATTTTTGGGTTGTGTTATATTCTTTCCATGACTAGCCCACGTAGTTAATTGAGGGGTTAGAGGGGGGCAAGAGCCCCCCATTGTTGCGCCAATTGTGTGGGGATGGGGGGGTGCAGTCACAGGGGGTTTGAGGCATACCCATAACCCCACTTTATGGGGTCTGGGGTAGTGCCTTGGAAAATTTTGGTTTTGCGCCATATGTTAGGTTGGGCGGACCCACCTATGGTTTTGTGCATGATTTTCGTACATGTTTTGGATCTGATGGTTTTCGTTCCATGGTATTGGATGCTTTGGCATGTATAAATATGTATTATAACATTGAAAAGAACATAATGAAAAATCAAGCTAGTAGTCCCGGTTTTGGGATCTAGGGGAAAAATCTCTGTGTATATGTGTTTTATGTGTTATGCTCTCGCATTGTTTATTTTCTGTGTTTTAGAATTCGTATGCAGGTAATTTCTGTACAGGGTTAAAACCTACATTTGGTATCAGAGAAGTTTTGGCTTCAAGGGGATGCCTTTGTTGCTGAGGGGTTTCGCTTGCGCCTGTGGTAGACCCTATTTAGTGGGAGATCTACGAGATCGATTCTAGTGGTGAAAGAAGATGGTGAGCAGTGGAAAGATAGAGATCGAGAAATTTAATGGTCATAGTTTTGAGTTGTAGAAACTCAAGATGGATGACCTATTGGTGGATAAAAATCAGTGGATTGGGTAGATCCGGGTAGAGTGTGCGATGAAGAATGGAAGAATTTGGATTGGAAGGCAAAGAGCACAATACGATTGTGTGTCTAAGATTCAGTATTGCTGAATGTATCAGGGGAAGCTACAATGAAGGCTTTGTGGGACAATTTAGGGACTTTGTACCAATCTAAGTCTCTAGTAAATAAATTGTTCCTACGAAAAAAGTTGTATAACCTGAGGATGAAAGATGGAGACTCAGTGACAGAGCATCTAAACGCATTTAATACTGTGGTAAGTCAGTTAGAATCTGTTGATATTAAAATTTCATATGAAGATAAGTGCATCAGTTTGCTGTGTTCTCTACCAGATTCATGGGATAGTATGGTTATTGCAATAGGTAGCAATGCAAATGCCTTGCAGTTTGATGAAATAGTCTCATCCTTACTGATGGAGGAGATGAGACGGAAAAATATGGAGAGCCAGAATGGTGATGCCTTGTCTGTACAAGGTCAGTTCCAGAACAAAAACAAAAATAAGTCATCAAGTGGGGGATATAAATCTAAAGGGAAATCTAAATCTCCAGGAAATCCTTAAAGGTGGTGTGCTGGAAATGCGGAAAGGAAGGGAATAAGGGACTATAAATCTAAAGCTCCTGATAAAGGAAAGGTATCTGATGATGCTCCTTCCGCAGAGGAAAAAATCACCTTAGATGTAGGTGGGGATGTGTACCTGGCCTCTTCAAGTACACATGTAGATCATGAGGCATGGTTCATTGACTCAGGTGCATCCTTTCACTTCACTCCCCATAGAGAGTGGTTCTGCGAGTATGAGAAATATGATGGTGGTGATATCTTCTTGGGGGATGACAGAAAGGCTAGAATCAGTGGTCATGGGAAAGAAAAGTTAAGGTTTCAAGGTGGAAGGGCTAGAACACTTCTAGGTGTTCTGCATATTCCTGCATTAGCCAGAAATCTTATTTCTATAAGTAGGCTAGATGATGTAGGTGTAAAAACAATGTTCGAGAAGGACACCTGCAATATGGTTCAGGGAGCACTGGTATTGATGCGGGGAGTTCGGATTGGAACTCTATACAAGCTACAAGGTAGCACTGTTGTTGATGTGTGCAACAGTTCCGTGGTTCCTGAAAGTGGAGCAGAAAATCTAGTGGTCTCTGGAGAGAAGACCATGTTGTGGCATCAAAGGCTTGGACATATTGGAGAGAAGGACCTTCGAATACTTCATGGTAAAGGTATGGTAGAAGGTATGAGTAATAGCTGTCTAAATTTTGATTTCTATGAAAATTGTGTATACTAGGAGTAGAATCAGGTGAGTTTCCCCTCTGGTGGTAAGAGGGCGAAACATATATTAGAGCTTGTGCACAATGATGTGTTTGGACCTGCGAAGGTTCCATCATTGGGTAAGTCTATGTACTATGTATCATTTATAGATGACTTTTCAAGGAATACATGGATATATTTCCTTAAGAAGAAATATGAAGTCTTTGACAGGTTTAAAGAATTTAAGGCTCTCGTCGAAAATCAGAAAGAGAATAAGATAAAGGTGCTGAGGACAGATAATGGTGGAGAGTTTTGTAGCAAGAAATTTGAAGAATTCTGTAAGAAGTGTGGTATATCACGATAGAAGACTACTCCATATACACCTCAGCAAAATGGAGTTGTAGAAAGAATGAACAAGACATTGATGGAAAGGGAAAGAAGCATGATTAGTGCTGTCCGGTTAGGACGGGCAGAGGTGGTGGATACTGCATGTTACCTGGTCAATAGTTCACCTTCATCAGCTTTGGAGGATGAGACTCCAAAAGAGGTATGGACTTGTAAGAAACCCTCTCTTTCACATCTAAGGGTATTTTGATGTAATACGTATGTACATGTTCTAAAGGAGAAACAGACCAAGTTGGAGAGTAAATCTGAAAAGTGCATCTTTGTTGGGTATAAGGATGGTTTAAAGTGTTATAAGCATTGGAACCCAGTAACGAGGAAGGTTGTGTACAGTCGAGATGTGGTGTTCATAGAGGTGAAATATGTTATTAAACATGAAGTCCAACCAAAGGAACCTGAGAAGATAGAGTTTGAGCTAAAGGAGGAAGAATCAAACTGTACAGTAGAGGAGGAACCAGAAGATGGAGAGGCACAAACTTTGGCTATGAGAAGATCTGTTCGAGAAAGAAGGTAGCCAGAAAGGTATAGTCCATTTTCTTTTTGTCAAATTTTTCTTTTTTTATTACTGTTGATGATCCCAGAATTGTGAAGGAAGCAGTGAATTCAGAGGATGGAAAACTCTGGAAAGAGGCCATGGTTGATGAAATGACATCTTCGCACAAAAATGAGGCTTGGGATCTGGTGGAGTTGCCGACTAGAAGGAAACCCATTGGAAGAAAAGGGTGTTCAAGAAGAAGACAATTGTAGAAGGAAAGGTGGAGAAATGCAAAGCTTGGTTGGTAGCAAAAGGTTATTCCCAGGTGCCGAGAATTGATTTTGGTGATATTTTTTCTCCTGTTTCCAAGGTAACTTCTATTAGATTACTTTTATTTGTTGATGCTGCTTTTGATTTTGAGGTAGAATAGATGGATGTGAAGACAAAATTTCTTCACGTGGATCTGGAAGAGGAAATATACATGAAGCAACCTAAAGGCTTTGCAATGAAGGGTAAGAAAGAATTGGTATGCAAGTTAAAGAAGTCTGTGTATGGGTTAAAATAGTCACCAAGGATGTGGTATCAGAAATTTGATACATTTATATGAGGACTTGGCTTCATCAGAAGCAAAGAAGATCACTTTTTGTATTTTAAATTAATTGGTGACTGTGTTATTTATCTGGACTTGTATGTGGATGATATGTTGCTAGTTGGAAAAGACAAAGGAATTATCCAGGATTTGAAGACCCAATTGTCCTCCAAATTTGACATGAAATATTTTGGTGTTGAAAACTATATTTTGGGAATGGAAATTAAAAGAGACCGGGCAAAGAGGAAGCTCTGGATAAACCAGAGGAAGTATGTCGAGACACTACTGTAGAGGTTTAATATGTAGGATAGTAAATCGATGAAGGTTCCTATTCCTCTAGGTGTAAGGTTATTTGCTGAACAGTGTCCGAAGACAAAAGAAGAGGAAGAGGACATGTCTCGTGTTCCATATGCAAGTGTAGTCGGTAGCATGATGTATGCAATGGTCTATACTAGACCAGACATTGCACATGCAATGGAAGTATTGTGCAGGTTTATGTCAAAACCAGGGAAGGAGGACTCCACAGCAGTGAAGCGGATTTTCAAGTATTTGTGCGGAACTAGTGATTATTGTTTGTGCTATCAAGGAAGACTAGGATTGGATAGAATGTTGGATATTCGTGGCTTTGTTGATGTAGACTGGGCTGGAGATCTGGATCAAAGAAGATCTACAAGTGGGTATGTGTTTAACCTATTGAGGGGTGCAGTCAGTTGGATGAGTAGGAAACAATCTGTAGTGGCACTATCAACTACAGAGGCAGAATACATGGCAACCACTCATGCAAGCAAGGAAGCAGTTTGGTTGCATAGATTGTCTTCAAGTATGGGGTTAGTACAGGGAGCTATAAGGATAGACTTTGGCAACCAAAGTGAAATTTTCTTGGCAAAGAACCCCGCATATCATTCAAAGACAAAGCACATTGATGTCCAGTATCACTTTGTGAGGGATATGATAGAAGACAAAGAGGTGTTGCTGGTAAAGGTGGACACTTTGAAGAATATTGTAGATGCATTGACAAAACCTATGAGCTCTGAGAAGTTCTCTTGGTGTAGAGAGACAATACACGTTTGAGGGCTAGAAAAATGACTAAGCTTTCTTGTGGCCCCTTGTGGAAAGAAAACAAGAAGTGGGAGAATGTTGGGTTGTGTTATATTCTTTCCACGACTAGCCCACATAGTTAACCGGGGGGTTAGAAGGGGGGTGGAGCCCCCCCTTCTTTGCACCGATTGCATAGGGGGGTGGGTCACAGGGGGTTTGAGGGGTGCAAGTAAGCCCACTCTATGGGGTCTGGGGCAGCGCCTCGGAAAATTTTGTTTTTGGACCCTATATTAGGTTGGGCAGACCTACCTATGGTTTTGGACGTGATGGTTTTTGGTCCATGGTTTTGGATGCGATGATTTTCGGTCCATGGTTTTGGATGTGACTATTTTTGGTCCATGGTATTGGATGCTTCGGCATGTATAATATGTATTGTAACATTGAAAGGGAAATAATGAAAAATCAAGCTGTTAGTCCCGGTTTTTGGATCAAGGGGAAAATCTCTGTGTATATGTATTTTATGTGTTATGCTCTCGCATTGTTTATTTTTTGTGTTCTAGAATTCGTATGCAAGTAATTTATGTACGGGGTTAAAACCTACAAGATCTACAAGACAAAGATATTGAGGAAGGCATACCAATACTTGGTCATACTTTCATGTCAACTGAGTGGCCAAGTAAGCATTCAGACCTTCCCTCAGAGTTGGGTGATCGCACTAGACCAACTGGCCAGAGAAGGAAGACCATGCCACTAGTCCGGCATATTGGGTCACCAGCTGAAGGAGCAAGTCAGGAAGGCTCGGCAATCACCCAATGGTATACATGCATATATTTATAAGTCCGCTTACATTCTAGATGTAGCATGGTCATCGGCGAAGACTATTGTGAACACGTATTTCAAGCTGTTGTCCAAATGCATTTTCAGAGGAGTGATCATGCGATTGTCTGACTGCAGCTTCAGAGGAGTGATCATGCGATTGTCTGACCATTTTGTCACCCTAGTATATAGGTTGATATTCAAACAGGATCCACCCTACATGTCAAAGGAAGTGATGAGGCATTGCTAGGCATTGTAGATTGGTATGTCTCACCATCTACACATTCATTTGAGTGTTCAGTGCGGAGAAGTCTCTGCATGTTCTGCCAAAGTTCACCTTGCTTTTCATGTAGGAAGTAGCGTACCACATCTCGGCAGGATTGATAGCTAGACTACAGTGGAAGAAGAAGGCACCTTGGCTCGCTCTTCTATTGAGGATTGGGTTATATGAGATTCAAGTATTAAGCAAGCGGATGTCTAAGCAGAGTGGATGAGGAAGTATCCTTTCGACCTCTGAAGCTTCAACCCGTATGACCCAAATTGCAATGTGAAGGATCATTGCACGAGAGTTAAATTCAATTGGATCCATGGGGCATGTCATTGGGTTGAGGAGGACTCATGGAGATATTGTTACAATTCCTCCAGACCCAATGAACAAGTCGGCTTTGTCATAGAGTGGTTAGGAAAGCAGCATCACGGAGAGCACCAACAATAGCAACAGTAGCAGCAGCAATAGAGGTAGCACAGCCAAGCACACCTGTGCACGACAAAGGGAAGAGGAAGATTGTTGACCACATGCAGGAAGAGAAAAGCTACAAGTTTCGGGTAGATCCACGTGTAGAACAAGTAGCTATGTCTATTCAAGCAAAGAGGCAGCAACGCGACAAGCGAATCGATTGAAGGCAGAGGGATAAGAAGAGAATGGAAGAAGTAGAGAAGGAGTTGCATGAGCTGAGGGAGCAACTCTGGAAAGAACAAGAGTTGTGCCAACAAGAGCAGGAAGTGCAGCAGCAGCAGATTCGGCAGGGACCGCATCACGTGTAAACAGATAAAGCAATGCCCGTACAAGTAATTGATTCATCTAAACAATTGGCCTCAGGAAAACAGAGTGAACCATCGTAGCGACAAGACTTTGCTCATGAGATAGAACAGGTTCTTGAACAGTTGGATGTAGACATGGAGCAGTAGGAGTTGGAACAAGACACCGAACTCATGCCTCACCACAAAGAGGTCGAATCACCCACTCCATTGCATCCCAATGATGAGCAAGTCTCAAATGACTAAGGAGGAACTGTGATCCTTGGTGATCAACCGGAAGCATAGATGCACAACATCTCCTTTGATGAATCTCATCACAAACTTGTGCAGTCTCAAAGAGTACTGACTCCTGAGGACCAAACATCCCCTGCACAATTTGAATAGCAAGTGATCATGACTGATGTGCACAAGCATCTAGCTACTTTGGCCGATGCAACTAGAGTGTATGCCGAATCCACTAGCTCAAGTGTTCATTTTCTCATAGCTGAGAACGAGTGAATGGTGAAGGAACTATAAGTGGCCGCAGGGAGGAGACTTGGTGACAATGTCCACCCAAGCTGAACTGAAGAAGGCAATACTAGATGAAGTATTGTCTTTGGACACAATTATGTGAGCATTGTACTCCAATTTTGGTGCCGTGCATCAAGCAGTCGTTCATCTCCATGGATGGTAGCAGTAATGCGCGAGAAGAGCATGCATCTTGAAGAACATACATATTGTTGTTGATAACATGCAAGCATGGATGATGAAGTACAAGGGAGCCTCACTTCACTTGCCAAAGATGATGAAGGCCAATGTGGTCGAGCTGCAAGCACGTATCCAGAGTCAGATCCAGAACTATTAAGACCTACCGCAACTCATCACAAGCATACAAGCTTCCCATTAACGAGTATTCAAAAGCATGGAGGTTATAGTGGACACTCATGTGATCCCATCACTTAGGACTCTCACCCAAGCGAAGACCAAGAAGTAGGTCTGACACGAGATTGACTCGTACTTCAATGATTTAATGCGCATTGCCACTAGCCCAGACTTGCCTATCAGTGCAAACATCATGCGCAAATACGTTGTTGGTCCAGCCACACTGAAGACAATGATGCGCATGTTCATAGACGACTCGGACATAGGAGCCCAACCAGTGTACCCAGATGCTATGGAGGCAAGGTTTAGGTTTTAGAGAGATGTCATAGTAGAACACATGGACACTCTCAAGGACGACCAATATTGGCATCAATATGTCATTGTTGATCAGCATGAGGATGTCGAGCAGTTGGACTTCTATGGTTGTCTAAGTCTTAATGATGTCTAGTTTGTCTAGTCCAAGCCATTGTTCACATGGGTACATGTGCATTGTAATGTTGAGTCATGTCAAGTGTAAGTCAAGTGTCAAGAGTGGATGTAACAGTCATAGAGTAGGTGAAGATTCATGAGGGTAGTTGAATGGTCACAAAGGGGAATGTCAAGGGTCACCCCACCTTTGCTATAAATAGTCCCTCATAACTCATTGTATAAGGTTTTGGTCAACCAAGTTTATACTAAGACTATCTTGAAGAAGGATTGGACAGTATTGTAACGCGCCTTGGCTTCTCCACTGCATGGAGCTAGTACATCTCTTTGGAGAAGTAGGCGGATTTGGTTGTAATTTTCCACTATTGGGCTAGCAGGTTTACATGGATTTATTATTTGATTGTCTTACACTTTTTTATATAATAAGAGCCAACGCATTTTCATGCATATGTGGTTATTGTAGTTGGACTGCTCCGGTTGCTTTAATGATATGTGTTGTTTAACTTACGTACTTGTGTATGAACTAATTCACACGCAATTATATGAATCTTGTTGTTAATGTGTTGCATATGTTGTTAATGTTGTCACCATCCGTGTCAAATGCTCTATCGGACATGAGACAGACCTTTCACTTGAACCTTGCTATAACAACCGTCACACTCGTCTCGGACTGATCCATGAGTGTTGTACATGTTATCTTACCTTGTGTGATGTGACTGGCACATCTGAGTGGACTGCTCCATCGGAAGTTGTGCATGTCCTTTGTGTTGTGTGTTCCTAGCCGAGTTGGGATTGATCCCTTTCAACCTAGAACTCACCTTCATCTCCTTCCCCTTTCGAAGTGTTGGAACCTCTCATACACCTTCCTTGACTCGCTGCATTAATCACACCCTTACTGCTAACAGAGTTGTCCTACTTACCTCTATGCAACACCGCGGTCAAGGCATTACCTTACGACCCACTATTAGGACTCCTACACCAAACGATCTAAGGTCTAATTGGGACTTCTTACTGGGGAGATCCCCTTGACATATTGGCAGGTCTAGCACCGTTAGCATTTATGTCGCTAGAAGGAGGCCCTAATGATAAGAAGTGTCCTCTCATCCAGTTTTGAACCTTTGCATATCTTTCATGGAGTCTTTCATTCTTCTTCCCCCAAGGTTTTTTTCAAATCATGAAGATGTCTCCATCTCGAGGAAGTTTTTTGATCTCTTGTCCACTCACACATATGATGGTGAAGGTGAAGTGGCCTGGCTTGAGCACTTACATAACTTTCTTGTAGAAATTTCACCTATAGAACAAACCAATATATGCAATGTCCTAAAGCATAATACTTGTTCTACTTCTACAAAACATTAAGCGGAAAGTAGAAACATGCATAACTGATCAAGAGAAATAATCATGCATAACGCAAGATATATCCAGGGGAAAGCACCAGCATAAAACCCCAATCATGTATTATCAATCAAGTGGAAATCCTCTTCATAATACAAGAAGAATTAGCTCTCAAGCTATTCAGTTCTCAATGAACTATGAAGATATGAAGATATGTCTCATGAACCACCCGAGCCCCATTTATATAGGTTTTCCCTATGGTCCTTACGTAGTTTGCTTAGGAAATAATAGCAAAAGCACATGCTATTAATTCCAACATACCAAAAACAACCAATGGTCCAACTACGTATTCCTTGAGAACACTAGTTCCTCAACCATGCAAAAAGTACTTACTAGAAATAGTTAAGCATCTGATAGTAATTGTCCCACATCTGATCTCAACTGGGTCTCTGACAGAACTGACATGCAACAGTTATCCATGAGTGAATCCTTAGTTATCTAAACTAATAGTTGTCACATGCATGCAAGCATTAACAAACTATATTTTATTATTTTAACAACTTGTTAAAATAATCTAACTGGACTTGAGTAGTCAGAACTAAGTCAACTGATTCTCTCATTATAGAACTCATGCTTATTCCCTCCATTGGTGGAGGAAACTCATGTGCATGCTCACAAAGACTTCAAATTAAAATTTCCTTAATTAATTAACTCAACTGAATTAATTAATTAATATTTCAAACTGCTGTTAAGAGAAAAATTAATTTTTCTTCCTATAGATAGACTAGGGACCGCTATAAATAGGAAGGGACCCATAAATGCTATTTTTAGACATGCTATTTTCAGCAGGTCTATTTTTAGCACATTCTAAATTTAGCATTTCTTGTTACACACTTTTCAACACTCCCTCTCAACAAGAAAGGGATTATCAGCAACCCCAATCCTGTCTCTATGGAACTCAAACTTGCCCTTTGACAATGCCTTTGTCAAAATATCTGCATCTTATTCCTCGGTCGAAATATACTACAACATCATGATCCTCTTGACCACACAATCCCATTGATAATCAAAATATATCACCATTGGATCCATCATCTGACCAAACAATCCCACTAGGATCTTCCACATCCAGATGGCCTCACATGTAGCCTGACTTGCTGCCATGTACTCTGCCTCCGTTGAGCTAAGTGCAACTGATCTTTGTTTCTGGCTATACCAAGAAACTGCAGCTAACCCAAGGTTAAAGATCCATACAGAAGTGCTCTTCCTTTCTGATGGACTTCCTGCCCAATCTGCATCTATGAATCCTTGGAGCTTCACTCCCTCTGTCCACTTGTACCATAATCCATATTGTGTAGTGCCTCTGCGATATCTCAGCACATGCTTTTCCGCCTTCCAAAATAAATTGGTTGGCTAAACCATAGCTTGACTCAGCCGGTTCACTGCAAAGCACAAATCTGGTCGTGTGTTCACTAGATACATGAGTGAACCCACAAGATGCTGATAAACTGTAGCAGCTACTACCTCACTTGAAGTAGCATCCTCCTTCCTCCAATTATCTACTAGAGGAGTCTCCATGGGCTTGCACATATCCATGTGGAAGCACCTCAGTATCTCATTGGCATACTTGCCTTGAGAAACAAATACTTCCCCATCTCTCTGCCAGACCTCCATGCCTAGAAAGTAGTGCATGAGGCCCATGTCCTTCATCTCAAGCTCTCTTGCAAGATCCTTCTTACAAGACTTGATCAACTCATGATCACCTGTCAAAATCAAATGATCGACATAAAGTACAATAATCAATAGCTTACCATCTACAACGATGTGTTAGAGGTTCACATCCGCTTCACTCTTGGTGAAGCCCAACCTGATGAAATAACTGTCGATCTTGGTATACCAAGCATGGGGTTCTTGCTTCAGCCCATACAATGCTCGCTTGAGCCGACACACATGTGACTCATGATTGAAGGTCTCAAATCCTTCAGGCTGCTCAATGTATAGCTCTTCCTCAATCTCCCCATTGAGGAAAGTTGTCTTCACGTCCATTTGATGGATCTTCCAACCCATCTGTGCTGATAGTGCTAGAATCGATCTGATTGATGAGTACCTTGCAACAGGAGCAAAGGTCTCATCATAGTCAATCCCCTCAACCTATGAGAAACCACGGGCAACAAATCTTACCTTATGTTTCTCAATACTTCCATCAGCTGCCTGCTTTACCATGTAAAGCCATCAAGATGTAACCACTGACTTGTCCCCAGTCTAGGAACAACATCCCATACACTATTCCTCATGATAGAATCATACTACTCTACCATCCCATCCATCCAAACTGGCTGCTGCACTGCCTCCTCAAAATAAGAAGGCTTGGTCGCTACACACTCCTCAACCAGGGCCATGTAGCTAGTGTATCTATCGGGAGATCTCCTCTATCTACGATGAGA
The DNA here is from genome assembly GCA_000404065.3 of Pinus taeda. NCBI lineage: Eukaryota > Viridiplantae > Streptophyta > Pinopsida > Pinales > Pinaceae > Pinus > Pinus taeda. The sequence goes on along the minus strand of APFE031617522.1, from coordinate 49,886 downwards.
GGATGACTGCCCCACATTCTCTCTTGCAACCTGCATCAATCTGTCAGCCTCTTGAGAGCGTTTCAGCCCCTCTCTGGAAGACTCTCTAGTAGTGGTGATCTCCACCACTGGAATCTCTCCATGCGGCTGCTCCACATCACCAGGAGGCTCGTCCTCCTTAGGAACTAGTAGTTCCTCATCATCACCATGCAACTTGAGCTCCCTCTCAAGTGACTCTTGCATGGCTCGCTGCTCTTCGAACTTCAGATCCCTGCGTACTACTGTCCTCTGACTGGCAGGTAGAAACACTCGATAGTTGTGAGGTGTATCCTTATACCCCACAAGTATTCCCAACTTAGCTGTTGGGTCTAACTTCTTCCAAGCATCTTTGGTCACATGACAATAAACTGGTGATCCGAAGATACAGAAGTGACTCACATCTGGCCGCTTCCCTTAAAAAGCATTCATAGGTGTCTTCATCCCCAAAATACAATGAGGAATTTTGTTCTGAAGATACACTATTGTATTGCATGTCTTAGCCCATAGATGAAGTGGTAGGCTTTGGTCATGCAGCATCGTTGGAGCTGCTCCCACAATAGATAGGTTCTTCCTTTCGGCCACCCCATTCTATTGTGGGTTATGAGGTGCCATGAGTTCCCGTTTAATTATTTCTGAAGCATAGAAGTCTTTAAACTGTTGGGAAACATACTCTCCACCATTATCACTCTGCAAGGCTTTTATCTTCCTCCCTGATTCTTTCTCTGCCAAGGCTTTGAACTCATAAAACTTCAAGAAGGTTTGATCCTTCTTTTTCATGAAGTAGATCCAACATCTACGAGAAAAATCATCTATAAAAATAAGAAAGTACCTTTGCTTCATGGTGGAGGTTGTAGAGAAGGGCCCACATACATCTGAAAGAACTCGATCCAAAACTGCTCCTGCTCTACCATCCCGATCATGAAAGGAAGCCTTCGCATACTTACCCAGAGTACAACCTTTGCACGTGCTTTTCTTCTCCAGTTTGCACTTGGGAAATCCGATAGAAATTTGCTGAATGATCTTCAAGGCCACATGATGCAAGTGGCCCAGTCTTCTATGCCATAACTCGCCAATATCTTCGCCATGCACCTCTTCTGCTTTGGAACTGTGAGAAGCACAATCTTCTACTTGTAACTTGTGGAGATTATTAATTTGAATCCCAATCTGTTTGGTCTGTCTAGTGCCGATATGCCTTAGGAAAACCTTTACCAAACTAAAGACTACATCATAGCCTTTATCCTCAAGCATAGCAATAGATGCAAGATTCTTTTTCAGCCCTGGTACATACATAACATTAGAAAGAGTGAGCAGAGAACCATGCTTCCTCTAAAACATAATCGTACCTCTACCCGAGACACAGTACTTTCTGTCATCGCGCATCTCGATCCATATCTAGACATCCTTCTCCTCCAAAGTGCTGAAAAGATTCTTGTCACCTCACATGCGGAAAGAAACTCCACTGTCCAAATACCAAACACATCCCACACTGGATGAAACCATGCATGCAATAAGTGAGAAATCCATCTCAAACTGTGAAGCTAGTGCATCACCATCAGATTCCTTGGAGGAACCTTTCTTCTTGGACTTCCTCTTTGGGCAATTATTAGCATAATGACCCAACTCATGAAAATGAAAGCATCTCACCTTTGACTTGTCAAACTTCTTCCCAACTTGAGAAGACTTGGAATGGGATGCCTTCCCTTTCCCTTTATTAGCTTTAGAAGCTAAAACCAAGTTCTCTTCATCATCATGTTTTGATGAAGAAGCTCCATCCCTAGTGCTCTGTATGATCTCCTCCTGCATCAAATCCGACCATTGTCGTTCCCAATCTGGCATTTTGTCCCTTCCATTAATTGAGTCCTGGTAGCTATGCCAGCTCTTAGGAAGGCCAAGGAGTGCTAGACTCACCAGATCCTCATCAGCTGTAGTGACTCCTATGCTTGAAAGCTCATCTCTGCAGGTAGTGAGATTATTCAAGAATGTAGAAATAGAGTCACCCTTCTCACAAATGATCTTTCGAAGCTTGTCCTTCAGTGCCAACTGCCTTTGATCATTGCTATTCTGATATAAATCTTTCAATGTTTTCCACATTGCAAATGGAGACTCCTTCCCATGGAGGCTTGAGACTATGTGATCTCGAACACCCTCCAAGAGAATTCTCCTAGCTCTAGCCACACACTTACCCCATTCCCCTAGCTCAGTCTTGTCAGTAAGCTTAGGGACTCCTTGCTCAATGAAATCGTTAAGACCATTATCTTCTAAAATTGCCTCCATGCAATCCTTCCAAGCTATATAGTTTGAGCTGCCATCAAGGGCATACTCAAGCCTCAAACCTTTGAACGCCATCAATGAAATAGATGTGAAAAGAACTTGAGATCTATGTCAAGAATAAGAAACTTTGAATTCCTCCTCTTAGTATATTGTTATTTCTTGATCACCTGTGCTCTGATACCATGTAGAAATTTCACTTGTAGAACAAACCGATATATGCAATGTCCTAAAGCATAATACTTGTTCTACTTCTACAAAACATTAAGCAGAAGAATAATCAAAATCATGAGCAACATCAAGTAGAAACATGCATAACTGATCAAGAGAATTAATCATGCATAACACAAGATATATCTAGGGGAAAGCACCAGCATAAAACCCTAACCATGTATTACCAATCAAGTGGAAATCCTCTTCACAATACAAGAAGATTTAGCTCTCAAGCTATTAAATTCTCAATGAACTATGAAGATATGAATATATCTCTCATGAACCACCCAAGCCCTGTTTATATAGGCTTTCCCTATGGTCCTTACATATTTTGCTTAGGAAATAATAGCAAAAGCACATGCTATTAATTCCAACATACCAAAAACAACCAATGGTCCAACTACGTATTCCTTGAGAACACTAGTTCCTCAACCATACAAAAAGTACTTACTAGAAATAGTAGGCATCTGATAGTACATTTTTCCACATATGATCTCAACTGGGTCTCTGATAGAATTGACATGCAACAGTTATCCATGAGTGAATCCTTAGTTATCTAAAATAATAGTTGTCACATGAATGCAAGCATTAACAAACTATATTTTATTATTTTAACAACTTATTAAAATAATCTAACTGGACTTGACTAGTTAGAACTAAGTCAACTGATTCTCTCATTATAGAACTTATTCTTATTCCCTCAATCAGTGGAGGAAACTCATGTTCATGCTCACAAAGACTTCAAATTCAAATTTACTTAATTAAGATAACTCAACTAATTAATTAATTAATATTTCAAACTGTTGTTAAGACCAAAATTAATTTTACTTCCTATAGATAGACTAGGGACTGCTATAAATAGGAAGGGACCCAGAAATGCTATTCTTAGACATGCTATTTTTAGCAGGTCTATTTTTAGCACATTCTAAATTTATCATTTCTTGTTGCACACTTTTCAACAAAATAAGGAAGAGTAGAGGGGCTTATGTTTTTCATCCTAGAATAACCATTAGTTTCTCTGATGGGAGAATCACCCCTAGTTATGTTTTTAGCTCCATTTATATTTTCAATGCCATTTCTATTTTCAGCCATGGTGTAAGTTGGTGGAATCGTTTCTTCTTCTTCTTCCCCAATAGGCTCTTCAAAGATCTTTGGTTGTTCACCTAATGGGTCCTCTAGCTCACAACCACTGAAGAATAGGGAAGGTTGGTTGTTTGATGGTGTGCGGGTATTCAGTAAATTTTTTCCTAATTTGTCTCTACTCCTATGAGGCATGAAAGAAATTTGTTTTTCTTCTTTTAGGGTTTTTTCAGAACTACTTGTAGAATGGAAAGAAAGCAAAAATTGCAACTATTTTCTTAATGGAACTACTTGCTGAATGGAAAGAAAGCATAAATTGAAACTATCTATTGAATGGAAAACAAAAGGAAAGAAGGAATTGCATTTATCTACTAAATTTCAAATGGAAAGGAAAGCATAAATGACATCCACCTAGATATCGCCCTGGAAATGGCGCCAAAAAGTGATGAGCCCCAATATTGTAGCAAGGATGTTGCAACTCCTAGGGAGACCAACTTTACTTTATTAACCCAGGGTTCATACAAAGTTGGAGGTGATAGTGCTATATGCACAATAGATGCAACAATCTACTCTTGTCACTCTTCAACTAGGGTGATAGACCACTAGGGTGTTTCGAACCAGTCTTCTATTAATTAGAAGGAGGTAGACTACTGACAGTGAATGTAAAGCTATCTTTAATGTAGAAAGTAAATTCTTGATGATGTTCACGAAATGAAAGTGATGAATAGAACGTGCTATGAAAATGACATGAAATCACCTAGTTAGGAATTAACACACATTACTTGCAAAAGGGACATAATTTAACCTTGCATTCTATCATCTAGTTACCTGGACTTAGTAGGAATGGAAATGATCCTAGTATTGTTAAGACTGATGTATACATGCATTAGCTAAATATTGCAGAAAATATTCTTTTGGTTTTTCAATTTAGAAATGTAAATGTTAAACTAATCAAGTTGATCTTTTGTAGGGGAGAAATGTATGGGAAAACTAGTAAAAAATTGGCATTGAGGGGTATAGAGGACAAGTTGAAGGCCTACCCTAGGCTCTGATCACTATTTCTACCCAAAATAGTCTAAAACAAGTTGTTGCAGGGTTTCTTGTAGTTGCTACATGATTTCCTATAGTTACTACAGGATGTCCTGGTTTACTACATGAAACTTAGCTGAAATCTATAGGAAGGTAGGGAATGTGAAAGGAAGTGTTGGAAAGGTGTATGATGGTGGAATAAGGCACGGGCAAGGTGCACACTACATATGGACCAACCCAACTATTCAGGGTGGTTGGATTTGCTCAAGGTGGCTGTCCACGGTGGATACAAACATAAATCCAAATTGATGGTTGGTAGAGTTTGACGAGAATTGGAGAAGATTTAGATGAGGCTGGTGGAATTATTTCTCCCTATAAATCAGCAATTCCTACAACAACACATATTCATTTCTTCATTTATGCACAACTTTATGTAAATATGGAAAAGATGAGTTGAATTTGAGAAACTAATTTATTAATGGCTAGTAGATCAACTCTATGGAATGGAATGCTTTCTAATCTACATTAAAATTAAGAAACCAAAATGAAAATTGTAAGTGCTTCTAAGAAATCATGAACAGTGACCTACTCAACAAGAAACCCTAAGCTATGTAATAACCAAAATATAACTCTATTTTTGGGGCTATGAGAGTGGGGCCGTCAATCATGATCCCATGAGGGAGGTGATGATGAGGCCATTGTCAGAAGATTTTTTGAAGTCTTTTCTTTCACTATAGTAACAGTAATCTACTTCTCCAACTAATTAAAGAATAACTAACCAATCATTCAAAGACTTGCAAATTAGACAAAAACATAAATAATTTCAACAATTGATCTATAATTCTAATATAAGGAAAGATGTACAAAAAGAAGAGGAACCTCTATCACTAGGATTGGGCCCTAACCCAAGCGCTTCAACCCTTTGAGTCAACTCAGTGCTGGATCAAAGAAACCCTTTTCATTATGACCAAAATGTCAAAATAACATGAAAATAACAGTTGCAATATCTTAAGCTCAAAATTGCCTCTTAGCTACAATAAAAAGTTGAATCCTAATGAGGCTCTAGGCCTTCTTATTTATACAAATTAATCCACCAACATATTCCTTAAAATTAGGGAGGCTTGGCTCCCAAACTGGAGATTAAATTGTCTTCAACTATCACTGGCTTGTTTGCCAATGAAATCGATGGGCTTGGATGCTTGTAACTCTAAGATGATGAGATCTAGTGGAGGAATCTTTGAGTGATTGAGGAGTTAAGGAGGGAGACCCAATATCCTAAAATACATCTTTCTTGTCTACTTCGAGTTCCCCTCCACATGAGAAAACCCTTTGACCACAAACCTGGCCTTTTGTTTGTCCACACTACCATCCACTACTTGCTTTACCTTGTAAATCCATCTGGAACTCACCACTGACTTGTATGTTGGTCTTGGAACCACATCGCAAACACTGTTCCTGACAATGGAGCCATACTCCTCAGCCATGGCACCAAACCAAACTAGTTTCTACACTACTTCCTCAAAAGAGGATGGCTCAATCTCTACACATCCACTCATCAGAACCATGTAGCTAGTGTACCTCTCTAGTGACCTCCTCAGCTTGAAATGTGATGTGGGTGCTCCCACATTATCTCTAACATCATGCAATAACTTGTCAAATTATCTGGTGTGCTTTCCCCCATCTCTGGAAGACTCTGCATGAGTGGGTGTCTCCACCCCCTGCTCCTCTGCATGTGGCTGCTCCACATCATCATGAGGTCCCTCGTTAGGAGGTAAAAGCTCCTCAAACACATGTATCTGAAGCTCCCTCTCAAGGGAACATCTCATGGCCTTCTCTTCATCATATTTCAAATATTTGCGAGCCATTGTCATCTTGTTCATTGGTAGGTACACCCGATAGTTATGACATGTATAAGTGTACCCCACAAATATGCCCAACTCTGTTGTTAGCTCTAGCTTTTTCTATGCATATTTGGTAACATGGAAATAGACTAATGAACCAAAGATCCTGAAGTGTGAAACATATGGTTTCTTCCATGAAAAATCCTCTCCTATTGTACTCATCCTGAGAATTCGATGAGGGCTTATGCTTTGGAAATAAATAGTTGTGTTGCATGCTTTAGCCCACAAGTGTAATGGTAGGCCCTGATCATGCAACATCACCCATGTCGCTCCCATAATACGCATTTTCTTCCTTTCAATTTTATGAGGTTCTATCAACTCCTATCAAATTCCTTCTAATGCACAAAGGGTTTTGAACTCATTCGAAACATACTCTCCACCATCATCACTCCTGAGAGCTTTAACTTTCTTCACAATATCTTTCTCGACAAGTGCTTTAAATTCTCAAAACTTAGAAAAAGTTGTTGGGTGTGTTTTATATTCTTTCCATGACTACCCCACATGCAGGGGGGTTCACAGGGTGTGCAGTTCCTCCCCTGCACAATGTGTTGGGTGTAGCAGGGGAGTCAAAGGGGGGGTAGCTAACCCCCATGTTGAGGGGTATGTGTTATATAGGAAAATGACCTCCTCATTATCTCAGAGGAGAAAGACAGTTTGGTTGAAGACAAGACCAAGTTCACAGACCTATTTTCTAGGGTAACACTCCCCATGAATTAGTAGGAAGAGTTATAATGCTCCCCATGCATAAGTCAAGGGCGATAGTCCCTAGAGTAACTCACTGTGTTTCCTTAGGGATAGAATTAGTCCTTTTTTAAGATTCTGGAGGTTAAATGAATAGTTTGACTGAATAATATCCCACTTTTTGCTCAAATGTGAGTCCAAAAAATAAGGAAACATCTACCTTCAACCTATTTAAGGATATTTATATTTCTAACAGAGTCTAATAGAAAGGGAATGAGAAATAAATCAAGGAAACATCATAGATTTTTCCAAGGGAACTCATGAGAGAGTTGGCAAGGGTAATCCTCTCATCATGTATATAATGGAGGCTTGGGGCATTGCGAAAGAGGTGGAAAGTTTGAAGGATTTCCAACTTATTGTCAAAACTTTGTATGAGAAATAGTGGTTCACCAAGAGGTTAAGAAGAGAGAGAGAGAAAGGAGTTGGAGGATTAAGGGAAGCTTGATTCACCAGATGGTTGTAATCATCCTTTCCTATTAATAATAGAGACCTACAATTGTGTTTTCTACTCTATGGTGTTTAAATTTTGTTCAGTTACATGTTGATGTAATGCCATAGTTTATGAGTAGCTCAAATGCATGCTGTTTAATATCCTTATATATTATTGCCTTGGTTATCAGAGTAAATATGTTGTAGTATTACTTCTTATCCTGTTTATATGCAGGTGTTGGCCCAGGAGCTAGAAAATAGGTCTTCCACTCTGCTACATTGGGTTATCCAACAAAAGTGCATCAATATATGATGTAATACCTTCCCTTCTACCTTGAATATCATACATTATTATAGATATGTATATGCTTCTTTATGCTAGTTGTTAATCTGATTTGTCTACCAAGGATCCCGAGAAGATCCTTAAGGGCATTCTAGCCACAACCACCCATGCATTAATCCCTATAACATAATTAGAGACCATAATGGGGACTATACTTACTTCCTTGTTTCCTACCAAGTTCCCGGATCTTTCTTTCTTCTAGGCCCTCCTATTCTTCTTGGTTCCATTTCTGACCATTTAGGATTATACAACACACTCCTTAATGTGCTTAGCCTTTGTTATGACCCTGGAAGACTTTTTTTAAAATATTCTTACCCCCTAACACACCCCAGTAGTGCAACCATTGAGTTATAATGATCTGCTAGCTTGCAGAGAGAGCGTTAGTATAGTCACTAAATCTATGTGCCCTCTTCTGAAGTGCATTAGCCAACCATATCAAGATGAGCAACTAGTTCTGTGAACTCTTGGGTTGGAGAAGTTGCCTATAGTCTATTCAACGATCTGCAGTTGTGAAAATGTGTTTAGTTGCCTATTTCCTAAGAATTTTTTCTTTTTAGGAAAATATCTTAAGTGCTTATTTCTTTCAGAAATAGAAAATAAAAAATTGTTAAAGTTTTTTCTATTTAGTTGGTTAGATTCTACATTTATTGGGTTAGTTGTTAGAGAGAATTGCATGTCTACAAGTTCTTCTTGTGTTCACTGAATTGGATGCATGGTGTTGATTGATGTATAAATGATTCTCTCCGTGTAGAAATAACTCATTCATCGAATTGAAATTGAAAATAATTTTGTGCATGGTTTGGGTTAGTGTACCACATAACTCCATATGTCAACACCCCTTCCAAAGACATTAATGAAGTACATTTAAAATCTATCTCGTAATAAAATAAATCAGAATTTTTTTTTAGTATACATGCATATTAGTCTAGGATAGGACCTTCGGATAGGAAGTTGTGAGTTAACTACCCAAGATCATAAAATTGAGACTAGTGTAATTAAAGTGGGAAAATCTTGTTGCACTGATACTATCCGAGACCACTCCAGTCAAAGCGGAGATAAATGTGAGACAACATTGGAATGTGAAATAAGGTAGCTGCCTTCAATTACATCTCCATTGGGTATTCTATGTATAAAGGATCCCTTCAGTGATATCAGAGCTGAGTCGGGGACTCAAGTATTCTGCCCACATAGTGTATTGTCTCCGACAATGTCCCCCTAGTAGTGTCTATGATTTGAAGTAATCATACTGGCCATGCATTTTAGGGACAAACATAAAGTCATTGGGTACCTAAACAGATGATCCTACTTTGTCTTCAATTTTTGGTAGGGTTCTCATCTTCACAAGAGTACTTGGCCCCTTAATCTGAGGTTCGGGTGAAGCTCAAGAGTAATCGTAACTGTACATTTGGACATCTCTCTTTTATCCATTGTGCTACTGGGTTTCATCTCCAGAAAATGGGGGTTATCAGAAAAAGTTATATTCCCTGCTTGATGATTGAATTTTAGAGCATTTTTTATTTTTTAGGTGTCTGTTTGTTATCACTGAGACCATAATCAATATCACTATAATTTTTTATTATAAAATATATCGGTCATTGTGGCTACATACGACCCTCGTTGCTAATCTCAACGAAAACAAGGTCTTCCTCCACTGACTTTGGAGGATTCGCTAAACCTCGATCATCTGGATTACCCCTCTTTAGGTAATTAGTCTCCAGTATCTAACACCGAATCAAATAATACATCCCAAGACTCAATATTGCCAGAAGATTTTTTCACTGAAGGTTTCATACCTCTTAATAATCCTCCCATCATTGATCCTTTAATACCTCTATTGATTCAAGTTGCACCTATACCTACCATGTCTTCAACTATACCTACGTCCACCATTCCTTCAATGACTAATGGGCCGTAGGATTTTGTGGATAACTTTGGTCCACCCTCACTTCCCTAGCCGATAGTCAGTAATACACAACTCATTAGAATCCCTTCTATCCAAACTATGCCAAGTCTGAGAAAATTAGTTACACCTAACATGAGTGGAACCCCGTACATTCTGAATTCTTCCCTGTTTGTGTCTACCCCTAGACCTTCAGCTAGCACTCCAAATAATGTTGTTAGCATGCATCCCTTCAGTAATCCCTATGGTTGGAATATTTTGTTTAGTTCAAAACCCTAGGTTCAAATGCCAGGGGGCATTATTCCCATCATGTACATACTGACAGGGGGCATTATGGTTCCCCCTCTGGTTATAGGACAAGATGGATAGTCATTAATTGACATTAATCCTCCATATGCCAGTCAAGTGCCTACGACCAACTATGTAGCTGGAAAGATCCCACAACCTAGTCTCACTCAATCCATTTGGGCACCCCATTCTCAACCTCAATTGAGTCAAGGGGGTTACTATTATGCAAGGGGAAATCAAGCTTATATCCCCTAGCCTAAAATCCCATATGGATTGCCACACTATATGATTGTTCCTTAAGGAAACTATTATTCAACAAAACCTATGTATAATGTTAGGAACAATATGATGGGTGAACTACAAGATCCCATAATTCATTCAACACCACCCTGGTCAGACTCAGGGGCACCAAATAATTTTCCTTTTTTGGTAACACTCGACATCCCTGATCTCTACAAACTGACCAATGATCCCATCTACCATAACATACATTGGCCCCCAATCTCGCACAAAATACCTACCGACATCCCAAAGTTTGAAGGAAAGCAAGGGGATGATCTGAATACACATGTCACCACTTATCATCTATGGTGTGTATCAAAATCCATGGTGGATGATAGTATCCAGCTTCAGATCTTTCCCTACATCCTTACTAACAATGCTTCCATGTAGTACATTGAGTTACGATGTGCATCATTTAATAACTTTGGTTCCTTGGTGATGGAATTTTTAAAGCACTATACTCTACCCATCTGCTATGAAACTAGGACATAACTCCTTACTACCTTACGCCAAGACACCTCCACCCATATCTCTGATCACATTCATGTATAGAGACGTAGGTGGAGGCTGGTCAAAGCCCCCGTTCCAGATTATTAATTAGCAGATTAGCTCTGTAAATCTATTCTTCCCAAAATCGCCAGGGATGTTGCCTTAGGTGTTGTGGTCACTAAAGAGCAATCCATTCATCATGCCCAACACATAGATTTGATCTATTTGCATTTTGGAACATTATACAACGTAATCTCCAATGCTCCCAAAACTTCAAATGCGCTCGCTACTCAGTAACCCGGTGTGCACGCTGATGGCATTATTGGTGCTACCTCTGGGTCTGTTGTAAAACAACTTAGTGGGCACATTTCCCAGTGGTATGTTGATCTCACTACCAAATCAGTTTCTCTTACTACTGCTGCAATAAAATTTGTGTAGTCTACACAAAAACCCAACGGTAAGAATAATAAGAATAAGAAAAAGACCGCTCCTTCTGAGGAGAATCTAGCCAAGCAATCCAACCCAAAGTAGAAAGTTGTTGCACCACCTAACATTGGAAAGGATAAAGTTATCAAGTTCCCTTGCAAAATCTGTGTGGAAGACCATATGACACATCGATGTCTGTGTCTCCAAGAATGCATAGATATTCTTACTCAAAAGGACACTGGTCAGACCCAAGCAGTCCTACACAACCCTTTCCCTGCTCAGCAGTAGAAACATCTTATTGCAAACTCGAATCAAACCCTACAAGGGGGAAACAACGGTTCACATCATTCTTCCTTTGGTGAAGGATTGTCAACTATTTACACCTTTGAAATGGTTCATCTTCAGACACGAGCCAAAACTTATGGAGCTCTAGTCAATAATGCTCACAAAATTACCTCGAGCTCAAATCCCCCACCACACAATGATCTTCATATCAAAAGGCATGTTTCTGATCTTGTAATTCACCCCCAAAAAGGGGCACTTCGTTGCACAACACATAATACATCTCTGCATGCTACCCAAAACTATAGTATTGTAGAAGACTTGGCACAAAAACCATTACCTATATCTGCATTCGAAGTATTGCAAACTTGTCTAGCACAAAGGAAAGTTTTTCTTTTGTCTATTGGTGTGGTTGACCCTCAGGATTCCATGCTAGAAATATTTGACATGGAGAAATGTAAACCTCCCCTTTCCCACCAGTTTGCATTTCAGGTGCAATTTTTTTCGAAAGGCTAAGGTGTACATAGAACTATCATTGGCAGAGGTGCTTCGACCTACATCATGTCTACTTCATGTTGGATTTCCTTAGGTTCTCCAACCCTCTCTCCACTGTCAAATTCCCTTAAAGAATTCGATGGCCATACATTCATCCCAAAAGGTTACCTTGCTGACTACCGCATCACTCTGAGTGGGAAAGTGGTAACGGTGGAAATTGAAGTCGTGGATCGAAAACTCGACTATAATTTACTTTTGGGCCGAAATTGGACTTATGCCATCACTACCATTGTGTGTATGGTTTTCTACATCATCATATTTCCATTGGATGGATGGATAGTCAAGGTGGACCAACTGTCCTTCTACACCCCAGATTACTCCCTGTTTCCTAGCGGCACTGTACCTTTAGTGGGTGGCATGCCTAGCTCTTATGTTAGTATTGGTACTGGTCTTTTGAAGGGTTCTTCCCTAACAGGTTGCTTTCCTCTCCTGTCACCCATGATTCCACAAACAGTTCCTATGGTTTCCACTATTCCTCATGACCCAACCGATCCTTGGATCCTCCCAACCACTTCAAACATGGACCCTTATGGAGAACAAATGTCATTGTCACCAGTCAAATTGGCCTATCAATCCATTCAATCGACACGTAATTCTCCCATCACTTTGGTCACAGCGAATGGTACCATCTCCTCTCCCGCAACTTCTCCCTCTAGTTATTTCCTCAACCAAGTCCTACCTTCAGACGAAGCTATTTGCAAGATCATATGTTTATAGGAGTGACCTTGGGAAAATGCTATGGGGATCAATGCACAGGTGTTTGGTGATGTAGAAAACCCTCAAGGATCTTCTCTGGATCCTTAGCAGACAGTCAGATTAGCTGCATCTATCACAAAGATACATGCATATCCATGTTTAACAAAACGAATGGCAAAGCAAGAAGGAATTATTACCTTGAGTCTTAGTGTGGTGTTGCTGGAGAGCGCAATGCAGCTAGGTGAAAGACCCCTGAGCCGGCTCCAGATCAAAACCTGCACATAGCTAAGATAAGAATAATATCATAGCATAAAACCTTAATAAACAAACACATGAAAATATAAAAGATATCTAGTTGCATATAACTAAGCCACTCATGCTAAAAGATATTAGATCAGCATATAAACAAGTTATACTACCAACATCACTAGGTGGACAACATAAATGCAGTTCTATGTTGATGTAGAAAGAGTGATTACAACCATCAGTTGCATCAACCTTCCCTTAACCCTCCATCTCCTATCTCTCTCTCCCTTCTTAACCTCTCTTGATGCCTTAGTCTAAGACTGTGCTTGACAGCCAAATAGACAATCCTTTCAAATGTTTTGACCTCTTTCACAATGGCCTAAGCCTTGCATATATAGCATGAGGGTTAGGGTTTCCAAGTCCTCCATGAGTTCCATTAGGCAAAATCAATGATGTTTCCATGCCTTAGTGCTCTTTCTAGTTTGCATACTCCATTAATAATTAGTAATTCTCCCAAACATGTCGAGTTTTGATGTTTCCCTACTTTTATGAGCTGACATAGGAGAGAATATAGGGATACTTTCTTAGTCAATTTGCTCCTTTGACCCATAGAAACTGATGTAGGGTCACTAATGTTGTTCCCGAGGTGACAGGTAGAGTTACCCTATGCACAAACACACCCTTAGGCTTGTTGATTATAAAACAGGTTGATAGTGTCTACAAAACGTCAGCTTGACAAATGGGCCTGTGAAATTGGTTAGTCCTTTAGTCATCATGTATTTATCCCCTGAGATGATGAGGAGGTCATTTTCCTGTATAACAGAAAACTGTCACTATCGCATTTTGATATCTGATTCGCACGCAACCTCTATACAAATCATGTCCTTTGAACCACCTAAGGTTGTTCCCATGAGTTATACAACCATCCAAACTTTGGATTTGGAAGGGAAAATGGGCAATCTTTCAAAGAAAATTCTCATTGATATCTCAAGCAATATAGACATCGTGGAAAATATATAGCTTGGAGCTTATTGAAATCCTAAGGAAATTGTAAGCTTCACCTTCCTTTTCAAGGAATTCTGCAATGTATTCGCTTGGTCTTATGAGGAAATTCTCGGCATAAATCCATCTATCATCGAGCATGAGATTAAGGTTTATGACAATGCTAGGCCTATTTTCCAAAGACTCCGACCAGTCCACCCCCACAAAACTACAACCATCAAGAATGAGGTGGAAAAATTATTACGTTTTGGTTTCGTTTAGCTCGTTCCTTTAATGGAATGGATTTCCAATCTAGTTCATGTAGATAAAAAGTAGGGTACCATCCATGTTTGTGTCGACTACTAGGATTTGAACATTGTGTGTCCAAAAGATAATTATCTGACACTGTTCATTGACCAGATAATTGATAATTGTGTCAGTTGTGAATCCTTCTCCTTTATGGATGGTTTCTGAGGCTATAACCAGATCGCCATAAAATTTGTAGACCAGCACACAACCGCCTTCATTTTCCCTTGGGGAATATTTTTCATATAGAAAACTCCCATTTGGGCTAAAGAATGCTGGAGAAACCTTTCAACTAGCCATGGACTATGCATTCCGTTATATCAGACACATTTTTCAAGCTTACTTGGATGACCTTCCATCCCATTCCAAGAAGCGAGCCCATCACCTAGTTCATCTTCAAGCAATTTTTCTTAGGTGTAGGTTCTACAAAATAGGTTTGAATCTGCAAAAATTCATATTCTTTGTCGATTCTAGATGTCTACTTGGTTTCATTGTCTCCAAACATGGGATGAGGGTTGATCCTGATAAGGTAAAGGAAATTACTCAATTTCCCATGCCACAATCCATTTTACAGCTCCAATTTTTGCAAGGGAAATAAAACTTCTTACAACGATTCATCGTGAACTATGTTGAGCTGACGAAAGGCTTTATTTTCCTACTAAAAAAGGAGTACCATAGTTGTGGGATTATCAAGCCCAACTATCATTTGATGCCTTGAAAGAGGGACTTATATCTACCCCACTGCTTAGTGCTCCGAACTATTCACACGACCTTCTCCTATACCTAGCAGCTTCACCATCGTCCATTGGTATAGTGTTGGTTCAAACCCACAATGATCTTAGTGTTCATGTGATCTATTATCTCTTGAAAGGACTGGCTCAGCCTAAACTTTGATATTCACATGTGGAAAAGTTGTCTTTTGCAGTTTTCTTTGTTGTCAATCACTTCTGACACTATATACTGCTCCAATAGACTACTATATGACTTTCAAGACCCCATGACACACATTTTGTCTCATCAATTCATCAGATTAAAATATTCCAAATGGATTATTATCCTCCAGCAATTTGATTTGGTTTTCGCCATTGCCAAGGCAAAAAAATCCTTAGTCCTTATAGAACTATTGTCAGATCTTCCCATAGTCAATCCAAATGAGATAGCCCATGATCCTGTTCTAGATGAACCTGTGTATCTAATTGAATCAACTGACCCTTAGTACAGTTACATTCTTGTCTACGTCCAAACATAATGATTTTTCCCCAATCTATCACCAAGTGACTGTCGTCGCATCTGCCACCAAGCTCGACACTATTTAGTTTTGAACAATACTTTATATTGTTGTGGCACTGATATAGTTCTTTGGTGTTTCCTCACTCATGAAGAGGTGGAACACATTTTAAACAATTGCCATGCTGGGGCATGTGGCAGTAATCTTTCTGACATGGCGACTACCCAAAAAATTCTATGTGCATGATAATACTGACTGAACTTGTTTAAAGATTGTATCAAGGCAATCCAACAGTGTCACCCTTGTCAAATATTCACCAAGAAAATGCACACACCCCCAACCTCCCTACACCTGGTTATCTTTGTTGACCACTTTGCCAAATGGGGCATCGAATTCGTCACATGCAACCCCACTTCCTATGATCGACAAAACTACATTGTTGTCTCTGTGGACTACTTTATGAAATGGTTTGAAGGCATTCCCCATTTCAAGGCCAATAGAGAAAAAACAACATTATTACTATTCAATCAGGTGATCTGTCATTTTAGCGTGCCCCGCACGATCATTAGAGATCATGGTTCTCACTTCCAGAACCACGTGATGTCTAACTTAACATCATTTCTTGGTTTTAGGCAAGAACATTCTTCCTCCTACTACCCCCAGGCTAATGGCCAAGTGGAAGCCATTAACTGTGTCCTAAAAACAATGATTTGCCAGTTAGTAGGCAATAACAAAACCCACTGGCACCATATGCTATGTTGTGGGCATACTGAACTTGAGTCAAGACTACTACAAGATTTACACCATTACAACTTGCTTATGGCTTGGAATTAGTGCTACCTATCGAGTGCCAAATTCCTTCACTAAAATGCATTGTTGAACTCTTTCCTGACACAAATACTGAAGAAAAGTGCTTAATATATCTCAATTAGCTGGATGAGACTCATTAAGATGCCTCACTAGCCCTCTAATCCCACAAGTGTCGAGTCAAAGCCCAATATGACAAAAATGTCAAGCCTCATTCTTACCAAGAGGGTGATGTTGTTCTACTCTATGATCAAAAGCACAACCTCCTGATCTTGTTCTACTCTAAGTAAGCAAGAATTAAGTAAGTAAGCATCTTGTTCTACTCTATGAGAGGATGCTTTAGCAAGAAGTAAGTAAGCATGTCGGATCATAATTCATTTGTAGTTATTCACTATCGTGAGCTCTTTCACTCGAAAGACTCATGTTGATGGCTCAAAAGCTACATCAAATCACCCAACAATCAATTAGTTTGGTTGTAAAATCCCTAGGAAATCATGCATGGGTGTTTTGACTTGCGCCTAGACATACTAACACTTCTCCCCAAGGCCCACAGGGAATGTTAACACACCCCTGTAGGTCATGAAGAGCATTTAAGTCTCCTCTAGCCCTAGGAGGAAATATTAGGCACAATAAACTGACTAGGGGTTCCCAAAATTAAAAATAAAATCAACCCAAAAATAGTTGAAAAAGGTAATAGAATGCAAGATGAGGCTTATACCATCTACTTGGAACAGATGGCGTGGCAAATGGTCACTTGGATTGCTCGCAATCGCTCGGGGAAGATATGCTCCTTTTTCACTCTAGAACATTGTCACATAACTCAAATGGTGAAAATGAAGTCTTCCAAACCTTCTTATAGTTCCTTTGGAGGTTTGAATCACCTTAGTTGGTCATTAAAATCAAATTTTTTCATTCCTATGTCATTTTTCATATGCCATTCTGATATGTTGTCAATATTACTTATGCTCTAATGAAGAATTTTAGTGTTGAATTATAGAAACAACCATTTTTATCGCAAGATGAAAACTTTGTTTTATGGCATCTTTTCTCGCTCTTGAACTAAAAAATCCCTGAGTTATCTTCATCGGGCTAGTAAAACTCCTATGACGATGATATATGCGCTTTATTTTTTGGGACCTTTTCTTGCTCTCAAATTGAAAAATCCCCGAGTTTTTCCCTTCTTTGGGCTCATTAAATCTATGAAGAAGACATGAGTAGTTCTTTTATCTATGTTTCCTCACTCATTAAACTAAAAAACACATATCAAGTTTTCTTCATTTGACTCATTAAAATTTGATGAATATCTATTGAGTTTGTCTTTGTGTCACTCATTAAAATTTCATGAAGAGTATCGAGTTTATTCCATCCCCTCGTACTTGTAACAAAATAAGGAAAATGTCTATTTAGCATAAGTTTATCACTTTATCTGGACTCAGTAGACTAACTTACGGAAAAGGAAGTATGTCGGGTATACTATTAAACCTTTGTCACACCCGATTATCAAATATGACAAAGGGACCCACCTGGAGTTTCTCTTTTTGATTGTTTTAGAGTCTCTAAATATGAAAAGACCACTGAGTTTACCCGCATGGACTCGTTAAAATTAATCGGATGGGGAAAAATTGGACAACACAATTTCTCTATACCTATATTTAGAAATATTTTTTAGCAATATTCATTCCCTTAAACATGACACTCACTCAACAAAACCTCCTTTTTGTTAGCCTCTTAGACGAAAATTACAATCATATGAGTTTAGCCTATATACTCTGATGTTCCTGCATCCCTGTATCCTAACACTCTTTAGTGTTCATGAGTCTAAAGCTGCTTGGTTAACCTTTGTGTCATGTCTTCTATTTTTCAAGGGATTACTTTATCCTCTACTTCCTATATTAACCATCACTCATATACTTCCATCATTCCCTCCGTTAGTTTAACCCATTGCTGAAAATTTATTTTCAAAAACAATCAATCTTGTCCTGTTTCATGTCGATTGATGTAGGACACATTATTGCCTACATTTAGATTGGTCTCTTCCTATCGACTTCAACACTCTATCTACGAAGCATATCTAGAAACATATTAGTACCTTGGAACTTATAGTCATTAGTGGTAGGTTACCCTGTATTTGATTGGGGGTTTTCATTATTGGCTCCCAGTTGAATGATCTTATAAGTGTTCGACAATGAACATCATTATTCACACTCGCTAGATTGTATTATGCACCTTGGAGACCATCATCATTATTAGTGGCCATCCTTGATTCTGTTAATAATTTTTATTATTGGCTATTAACCAGATGATTTCACATGTGTTCGACCTCAATTCCTTTATTCACATGTGTCGAAATATGTTGTTGAGATAAAGTGGTGATCAAGACCATGGGTATAGGCTTACACTACTCAGTTGTGTTTCCTCTCCCAGACTGTGTATATTGTTTTTCAAAGACAACTCATCAGGACGATCATATTATGACACAATTCCACAATGTGCTTATCGGTGGACACGATTATCATACCTCTTTGCTGATAAGTCATTCTAACATAGCTAGTGAGAATGGGAATGCCTAACTCAGGACATGATTTTAAAATTTTAACATATGTGGTTGTATTTGGTTTCCTGTAGTCCCAAAGCTTCGATCCTCTCTCTCTTTTTTCCAACACGACAATTCTAAAGTATTTCAGCCATCATCCTCATCTCTAACCTAACACTTTAGGGGACATTCGTTATATAGGAAAATTACCTCCTCATCAACGTAGAGGAGAAATACAGTTTGGCTGAAGACAAGACCAAGTTCAAAGGCATATTTGCTAAGGTAATTCTCCCTAGGAACTAGCGGGAAGAGTTATAACACTCCACATGCATGAGCCAGAGGTGTTAGTCTCTAGGGTAACTCATTGTGTTTCCTTAGGGACAACGTTAGTCAGCGTTTTTGAAATTTCAGAGGTCAAATGAGTGGTTTGACTGAATAATATCCCACCTTTTACTCAAATTTCAGCCCAAAATGTAGGAAACATATACCTTCAACCTATTTAAGGATATTTATATTTCTAACGTAGTCTAGTAGAAAGGGAAAGAGCAATAAATCAAGGAAACATCCTATATTTTTCCAAAGGGAACTCATGAAAGAGTTGGCAAGGATAAGCCTCTCATCATCTATATATTGGAGGCTTGGGGCATTGTGAAAGAGGTGGAAAGGTTGAAGGATTGCAAACTTATTGTCGAAACTTTGTATGAGATATAATGGTTTACCAATAATTTAAGAAGAGAGAGAGAAAGGAGTTGGAGGATTAAGGGAAGATTGATTCACCTAATGGTTGTAATAATCCTTTCCTATTAATAATATAGACATGTAGTTGTGTTTACTACTCTATGGTGTTTATATTGTGTTAAGTTACATGTTGATGCAATGCCATAGTTTATGATTATCTTAGATTCATGCTATTTGATATCCTTATATAATATTTTCTTGATTATCAGAGTTTATATGATGTAGTATTACTTATTGCCTTGTTTATATTCAAGTGTTGATCTAGGAGCTAGAAAACGGGGTCTTTTTCTCAGATGCATTGGGTTCACTAGAAAAACTGCATCAAGATCTGAGGTAATCTCTTCCCTCATGCTTTGAATATCATACATTAATATGGATATGTATATGCTTCTTTGTGACAGTTGCAGTTAATCTGATCTGTCTGCCAAGGATCTCGAGAAGATCCTTGATGGTATTCTATCCATAACCACCCATGCATTAATCCATATAAAAGTATGCAGGGGGGAGGGCAGTGCCCTGGGAAATTTTTTTTAGACCCTATATTAAGTAGGCAGACCTACCTATGGTGTTGTGCATGGATTTCACACATGGTTTTGGGCATGATGGTTTTTTGTCCATGGTATTTTGTAGATCCGGTCAAGGGAACTATGGTTATGTTCTAATCCAACGTTAATGGATTAGGGTTTATGGATGCTTCAACATGTGTATATATATATATA
>APFE031617522.1:13810-29116 GCA_000404065.3 Pinus taeda | reverse complement strand
TATATTGTAGCATTGAAAGGAATATAATGAAAAATCAATTTGGTAGTCCCGGTTTTGGGATCTAGGGGAAAATCTCTGTGTATATTTGTTTTATGTTTTATGCTCTCACCATTGCTTATTTTGTTTTTTTTCGAATTTGTATGCAGGTAATTTCTGTATGGGGTTAAAACCTACATTTGGTATCAGAGTTGTTTCAGCTTCAAGGGGACACCTTTGTTGTTGTGGGGTTTTGTGTGGGCCTATGGTAGACCCTGTTCAATGGGAGATCTGTGTGATCAATTCTTGTGGTGAAAGAAGATTACGAGTAGTAGAAAGATAGAGGTCGAGAAATTTAATGGTCAAATTTTTGAGTTGTGGAAAATCAAGATGGAGAATTTTTTGGTGGAGAAAGATCAGTTGATTGAAGTAGATCTGGGTACTAAACCAACAACAATGGACGTTGAATATTGGGCGAAGCTGGCTAGGAAGGGAAAGAGCACAATACAATTGTGTGTCTTAGATTTATTATTGTTGAAGGTATCAATGGAAGCTTCGATGAAGGCTTTATGGGACAAGTTATGGAATTTGTACCAATCTAAGTCTCTGGTGAATAAACTATTCCAACAGAAAAAGATGTATACCCTAAGGATGAAAGATGGAGGGTTAGTGACAGAGTATCTAAACACCTTTAATATTGTGGAAAGCCAATTATTATTTGTTGATATTAAAATTTTAGATAAAGATAAGTTCATCAGTTTTTTTTGTTCTCTACCAGATTCGTGGGATAGTCTGGTTGTTGCAATAGGTAGCAATGCAAATGCCTTGTAGTTTGATGAAATAGTCTCATCATTTGTGTCAGAGGAGATGAAAGGGAAAAATATGGAGGGCTAGAATGGTGATGCCTTGTCCATAGGAGGACGGTCCCATAATCGAAACAAAAATAAGTCCTTGAGTGGAAGATCTAAATCTAGAGGGAGATCTAAATCTCCAGGAAAACTTGTAAAGGTGTGATGGAAATGTAGAAAGGAAGGGCACTTCAAAAGGAACTGTAAATATAAATCTCCTAAGAAAGGAAAAGGATTTGATAATGCTCCTTCTGTAGAGGAGAAAACCACCTCATATTAAAGTGGGGATTTGTACTTTGCTTCTCTTCAAGTACATATGTAGATCATGAGGCATGGTTGATTGACTTAGGTGCATCCTTTCACTTCACACCACATAGAGAATGCTTCTGTGAGTGAGAAATATGATGGTGGTGATGTCTTCTTAGGGGATGACAGGAAGGCTAGAATTGCTGGTCGTGGAAATCTCAAGTTGAAGTTTCAAGGTGGAAGGATTTGAACGCTTCCAGATGTTCTGCATATTCCTGCATTGGCCAGCAATCTGATTTCTGTAAGAAAGCTAGATGATGCGGGTGTAAAAACGATTTTCGAGAAAGTTACCTATAAGATGGTTCAGGGAGCACTGGTATTGATGTGGGGAGTTTGGATTGGAGCTATGTACAAGCTTCAGGGTAGCACTGTTATTGATGGGTGCAACAGTTATGTGGCTCCTGAAAGTGGAGCAAAAAATATAGTGGTCTCTGGAGAAAAGATCATGTTGTGGCATAAAAGGCTTAGACATATTGGAGAGAAGTGCCTCTAAATACTTCATGGTAATGGTATGGTAGAAGGTATGTTTAATTTCTCTCTGGATTTTTATTTCTATGAAAATTGTGTATATGGCAAGAAAAATCGGGTGAGTTTGGTCTTTAGTGCTAAGAGGGCAAAACATATATTATCTATTGTGCACAATGATGTGTTTGGACCTATGTGAGTTCCATCCCGGGGTAAGTCTGTGCACTATGTATCATTTATAGATGACTTCTCAAGGAATACATGGATATATTTCCTCGGAAAGAAATCTAAAGTCTTTGACAGGTTTAAATAATTTAAGTCTCTTTTGGGAAAGCATATAGAGAAGAAGATAAAGGTGATGAGGACAGATAATGGTGGAGAGTTTTGCAAGAAGGAATTTGAAGAGTTCTGTAAGAAGAGTGGTATAGCATAGTAGAAGACTACTCCATACACACCTCAAAAAAATGGAGTTTCAGATATAATGAATAGGGCATTGATGGAAAAGGAAATAAGCATGCTCAGTGGTGCCGGGTTAGGACAAGAATTCCTGGTAGAGGGGGTGGAGACTGCATGTTACCTGGTCAACAGATCACCTTCATCAGCGTTGGAGGATAAGACTCCACAAGAGGTATGGACTCGTAAGAAACCTCTCTTTCACATCTGAGGGTATTTGGATGTGATGCATATGTACTTGTTCCAAAGGAGAAAAGAACAAAGTTGGATAGTAAATCTGAAAGGTGCATCTTTATTGGGTATAAGGATTGTTTAAAATGTTATAAGATTTGGAAACTAGAAACAAGGAATTGTGTGTATAGTAGAGATGTGTTGTTTAGAGAGGTGAAAGATGTTATTAAACATGAATTCCTACCAAAGGAACCTTAGAAGATAGAGTATGAGATAAAGGAGGAATAATTAGAATCTACAAAAGAAGAGGAATTAGAAGATGAAGAGCCACAAACTCCAGTTGTGATAAGATCAATTCGAGAAAGAAGAAAGCTAGAAAGGTATAGTCCATGTGTTTTCTGTTCAATTTTTTCTTTATTTATTACTGGTGATGATCCCATAACTATGAGGGAAGAAATAGATTCAGAGGGTGAAAAACTCTAGAAAGAGGCCATGGTTGATGATGTGGCATCTTTACACAAAAATGAGGCTCAGTATCTAGTGGAGTTGTTTGCTGGAAGGAAACCCATTGGTAAAAAATGGAAGTTTAAGAAGCATATGAATGCAGAAGGCAAGGTGGAGAAATAAAAAGATCGACTGGTAGCAAAAGGTTATTCTCAGGTGCCACGAATTGATTTTGGTGATAATTTTCTCCGGTTGCCAAGGTAGCTTCTATTAGATTACCTTTATATGTTGTTATTGCTTTTGATTTTGAGGTAGAATAGATGGATGTGAATACAACATTTATTCACGTGTGTTATGGTCCTATGATTTATAGTATCAAATGATCATTGAATAATTGCATGTAGTATTTCAGATTGTAAATAATATTGCTTACTGCAAATGATTTCCAAAAAAAGATAGAAAACTGAAATTAAAAAATGAAAAGAGGGTATAAATACAAAAAATAAAAAAAGGAAAAAGAAAAGAAATGATAAAAGAACCCCACAAAAAATAAATAAATCTGAAAGTGATGCTTTTTTAAGTGCCACTACTAATCTACTTGTGTTGTAAAGAATAAATTCATGAAATTGTGTGTAGCTTGTCTAAATGCCACAATACCTTTCTTCTTGAAACATATAGTTTAATAATGTTCAAGCAAGTTTCAATTTATGTTAACTAGATTAGATTAAATAACTTAGCCGAAAAATGTAATCTTGTCTAACATTAGATAGGTAGAATAGGTGAATAAGTTAATCCAACAATTTAATATGGATTAATGCAGTTGATTAGATTAGTTTAGTGGTTTGAAATAAATATTCTTATTCTTTTAAGCATGAAAAATGGATAGGGTTTTCACATTCAAATGTGCCCTTACTTCTTTAAAATTACATTAGCATAGGAAAAAGTGGATTTTCAATGTTATTCGTTGATTGGTTAATTTTTCCAAAGTTTGGACTTTGGTGTAAAATTAATATGCCCTAAATATTTTGTGGAACCGACCAACATTAAAATCCACATATATCACCTTCCTCGATCATCCTCCCACTCTGATCCATTAGCACGTAAGTGATTTCAGATCCCCCTCGCAGCAATTCCAATTTTTTTTTTTTCTTCCCCCCTATGTGTCCCCTCCTTGTGATTTTGGACCTCACCCCATTGATACCATATACCACCTACCCCCCCATGCAAAAGCAGTTTTCTACTGCTGCCACAATCCACCTTCTTGCCAACCTTCACCCTCCACCTCCCTCCTTAATCACCATTCTAATGATGCCACATGTCCTTCCTTATGTCACTCCCACCAACGACCCTTCTCCTTTTGCCCACCTATCCTTTTCTTCCATGTTGGCAACCGTTGCACCCACTCATTACTATTCTTCCCATTCATCCGTTCCATTACTAAGTTAATGTAGCTTATGATCGTTAATCCAATGGTTCTGCTTGGTATGTGTTCTATAAATCTAAATCTTCACCTGCAATTACATCCTTTCCTCTTTCCCTAATGAACATCACTCCCACCCTCTGTTCCGTGCTTATCTGCCAATAGCCATTAGCATCCATTACCTGTCTCTACTTATTTTATAGATGTACTCTCACTTAAGGTTTCCCGACAATTAATGAAACCTTTTGCAAATTCCCTTTTTCAATTTCTCCTCCTTTCATTCTGCTACCAAAATGGCTCCCAAAATAGCCATTGCAATGAATCCCATGTTTACTCCCCTTGTGGATTTAGACCACATCCCACTTGCTGATAGAGACTATAAGATAGTTGAGACATAGTGTGAATTCAACCTCATCAAATTACTCTGTTGGTTTCTTGATAACTACCTTAACCAATCCAATGAAATTAGCCTCTGGTAGTCCAAGCTTACCCTATTTGTTTTCCCCCAATCTTATTACTTTCCCAAACTCTTCCTAAAATGTCATGCCTCTTACCATTCATGTAAGAGGGCTATTATTTCCCCCAATGGTGAAATCCTTTTCACCATTACATTTGAGAGCATAAACCAAATGTTTCAGGTCCCATACATTACCTCACCCATTTTTCCCTTGATGCTCTCAGAGAAATCTAACAGAAGCTCACATTCCCCTACAGAGCTAGGATTTTTGAAGTTTTCCTCCTAGAAGACTCTCAACTCCCCAATAAAAATCACCCTTATCCCTCTTCTAAGTTCCCTCAAACGACCAGATAGACTATCTTTTTTTTTTCATCCATACTTTGTTACTATTCAAATGAATGGGTAGATGAGCTTATTTTAGGTTTTCTATCCACCCTTTCTATGGAAGAAGGACTTTTAGTCACCTTTGACTATGGTCACTTCTTAGAAGATGTAATTCATGAACAATTATTTTAGTTTTTAACAAAAGGAATGTTTTGATATTCTTCTATTCTTATGTATATATATATATATATTTTTGATAGATAGGTTTCCCTTTGCAGTGTAAAAGCTTGATCAACAAGGAGAGCCACCATCTATTGTCTTTTGGACCTCCTTAATTAGGAGACAATTACAGGAATTCATCTTTATAGAATTCATTGATCAATTTGTGTATCCAACAACTTGTTTTCTGAGTGACCAGTACATTCCAAGGATCAATGAGGACATTCAAAAGGTTTTGCACCTCAATGAATAAGTGAAGACAAGAGACTGGTACCTATACCAGTCATTTACAGAAATTAGAGTTTATGGTTCAGAACTACGACCATATAAGTTTCCCAATTACCTTCTAATGAGAATATTTTCCTTGGAGTACATCAGGAAAATTATTCACTCAGCCAACATCCATTTCATGGTAGCCAAGAAGAAGTCTCAGTTCCAAATTATGACACAAATATGACCTTTCATCTATAACAGTAGTGCTGTAGGAGAGGAAGAAGACCTCCTGCTGAAAAAAATGAATTTCCCTCTTAGTTTTACTTGGTTCTATGACCCCTTTGGGGTAATTTCTAAGTTAAGAGTTCAACAAAAAGAAACTCCATATATGCATAACCAAAGGATAGAAATAAATAAGTACATGAACCAGCACATTTGGGTAGAAAACACATTGTAGGAGGTTGAAGAGTAGGCACTTTCTAGAACATCTTCAGAGACTCCCATACCCAGAGAAAAGACAAATAAGATACCAAGAGAGGAGGACTCTCCATAAGTTACAGCAGTATCAGCCAAAGAGTTCAACATATATACAAAGAAGATTAAAACAGGCTCTAAAAAGACTTCCCACCATTGGAGGAAACACAGGGTACCATTGTACGCTCAGGATTTCAAAATTTTAAGTTAGATAGTGGTACCACAGAGTCTCCATCATCCTCTGCTACTAAAGAGATTCCAGCCATGATACCTCACACACCAGACTCATCTACAGAATAGAGGAAGTTGGACATTTTCTAGAGATATAAAGAGATTAAATAGAGGAATGAAGCCATTCATGAAAATATCTCTTCTCAATTTAGGAAGTAGTCTTCCTCCATCCATCACAAGCTTATTTCAACATATGACATAGAGAAGGGAAGCATGCATATGGAATTATTGCAGGCCCAGGTCCCACAAACAAAGTCAACAACAAACTTCAAACACACTACCATTGAGTTTGAGGCAAAGGATGTTCATACTTTGGATCAAATCAATATGCACAGGCAGACTGGAGAAATGGTCTACTCAACCTTCACACAAACTTCTATCACTGCTTCCAAACTACAACTTTGTTTAAACAATGTGTAGTATCAACTTAAACTAGAGAAAGTGTCCTCTCTTTCTAAAGACAACAAAAACAAATACTTGGAGAAAATGGTGAGCAGAGTAGGCTTTGATCTCGATAATTCAAAATCGATGGAGGAGATAATCAAGAAGAAAAATGCTGACATAGCAACTCTAAAGAAGAAGAAGAAATTGAAGCTGCTTGCAACTGAATATCCCCATGCGAAGGAGCTAGGAGACACAGAGCTACAAAAATATGAGATGTTGAAGCTTCTAGTTCAACAAAGTGCACATATTAAAGAGATGGAAGCAGAGATGGACAAGATGATAAAAGAAAATGAATATAGTTCACAACTAGCAGTGGTTCCTCTTGATGTAATTCCTATTGCATCTCTAGTTCAAATAGGTATCCCTACAATAGCCACAACATCAGGAACGTCCTCTTCTATAGTACTATCAGTTGCAGATGATTAAGTTAAGTTACTTAAATCCATGGAAAACATGTCTATATGGGGAGAAGAGATAAATGAACTAAGACATGAGGTGGAAGTCCTATAAGAATGGAAAACAATATTTGAGAATGCTCTCCTGACAGAAACACATAAATCCAAAACATCATCCCAGAGATTGGCAAAGATGGGAAAAGACGGTGCCATGGGTAATATCTTGGAATAGGTAAAAGAGAATATCTGGAAATGAATCAATCAAGACATGATATACATTTAGCATTCAATACAAATTATTTTTGAGAAATAGGAAGCTCATTGAATGGTCTAATGAAGCATTTGAACAAGTCAGAAAGTAGTTGGGAGATAAGCCCAGTGAGGCCACTGAGCTCATCAAATTACTTAACTCCAAAAACAAATAGGAATTATAGGAGTTAGAGATTGAAGACAAAGAAAAAACAATATTGGAAGTCAGGAAGGTGTTGACTAAGAGACATCTAATGAAACAACTTGAAGAAAAGTGTTAGGTTATGGCCACTGGTGTACAAAAATTCTTCACCAAGCTGGAAACCCTCTACAAGAAAGGAATTCCTAACTTATTAGTTATTACTGATAAGCTTAGCACGTGGTTTGATTACAATGAGAAAATAATGACCAAGGCAAGAGACAATTCGAAGCTTGCAATTGGAAGATTCAGTATGATAGGTAAGGTGTTCTTGGAAGCATTGGAATATGACCTAGAAATTCAATATGAAATTAAAAATATATTCATTACCAAGATGGAATTTGATAAATATGCTGAATTTGATGAAATGTACAAAAACTTATTTAATATGACTATCCCGATTGAACAAGGATGGGATAAACTATGTGAATTACTGGAGTAAATAGCATATCTGGCTACACAACTTAGCGTCAATAGCACATGCATAATTCAAGGGCGAGACAGCCAGTTGTTCCACTAATTCAGTGCCACCACTTTAGATAATTCAAATTTCCATGATATCTTTTTAACAAGCTAGATTGATTCAATTTCGTTATTTTTATATACACCCTAATCAGTTTGATAATATATTTTTATAAATTAATTAGAAATACTTCATCTTCAGAAGTATCTAATTAGCCTCATCATTGGGTAACTATATGGACCTCAATACACCTCCTAGCTTATTCAAACCAACTCTTCCCATAATTTCTTACATATTTTGATTATATTTTGTAATGAGATGAGTCAAAGTGAGATATTATGCCTAGTGGACTAATGTGCATTGGTTGCAGGTTTTTGAGAGAAAATCATAGAAATTTTGGCTAGTTAAGGGCTGAAACTCAAATGAGACAAGGAGGATAGATTGTAGGAGATATATCCTCCTCATTTACTTGTCACTCATTTGAATATTCCTCCATCAAATCACACTGGCTTGGAGTTACAAGTAGCCAAGTCATGAAGATCAAAAGGCAGTTGATCTAGCGATAGTTAAAGAACCAGTTCATCTTGAGTTTGGGAGCTGAGCCTCCCTAGATTTAAGGAAGTCATTGGAGACTTTAGTTGTATAAATAAGGAGGCCTAGAGCCTCATTAGGATTCGAATTTTTGATGTAGAAACACTAGGCATTTTCGAGTTGAAGATTTGTGGAAGACATTGTTATGTAATTTTCTGATTCGATAATGAGAATGAGAATTTCCTTGATCCAACACTGAGTTGACTCAGAGGGTTGAATCTCTTAGGTTAGGGCCCAATCCTAGCAACAAAGGCTCCTCTTCTTGTATTTGTAGGCTTAGTTGATTTCATATATTAATGGTTTAATTGTATTTAACATTATTTCATTACCAATAGTTGTGGATTTGATTAGTTTTCTTCCATTTGTGTATTGCTTCAACATTAGCTTAGGAATATACATGAATGTCAAAAAGTTGTTAGTAGGTGGATTTTGCCTCACTTCTCTCTTCAGGGACCATGGTTTGAGGAAAGAACTCCTCTGCAACCCCAAAAAGACAAAATTTTGATTTCTCATGGAATTCAGGGTTTTGTGTTACTTAGGTCACCATTTTACAAATTTTCAAGAATAGGATTTAATTGTCATTTCTGCTATCTTTAGTCTTACATTAGATTTCATCAAGGTTTCATATTACCCTGCAAGTTTTCCCATGCATGAAATAGGCAGATAGCTCATGAAATTTTGTTTTGCTTAGTTAATTGAAATCCTTCTTGTTTACATGATTTATGGATAAATGTCAATGATTGATGAAGTGCAGGAGTTTCAATAGTATAGCAAGATTTCATGATTAGCAACCCCATCCTAACCTCATCCATCCATGGTTATCACTTTCCTTCACTAAATCCCTCACTAAATTCATCATTCCACATGAATACTTCTCCAAGCTTGTTGAGAAAATCCAACAATCTCACAACTCTGTTTTTGAGTTTTGAAGGAGTCCTAAGCACTCTCTTACCTCATTTCATCCACCATCCACCTTCCCTAAGCCTTACATCATCTTCCAAATCCATCCTCTTTCTCTCAGTTGTATCTTATAGGAATACAACGGATCTTGTAGGAATACATGACATCCTGTAGTGATCCGAATCGGATCCATAAACATCTGACAAAGAACCTTGACTATATTAGGATGAAACAAATCCTTAATAAAATCCAAAAAAACATCAAAAACGCCCTGAACCAGTGGCCATGGCAGCCGGCGCGGAAAGACAAGGACCTCGGTCAAAGCGCGCTAATCGAGGCCCATGGAGATTGCACAGGAGGTCAAAACAGCCCCTGGGAGCCCCACATCAATAGGAAAACGGGGCCGAAATGAGGAAGTCTTAAGCACTCGATCACGTTGGGAGCTAGAGAACCCCGAGGGCGGAGAAAGAAAAAGCGCTAAAATGCAAAAGCGGGACCCACTCCCTGGAAACTGGCAGTTTTGATCAGGGTGCCCTTGAACGGTAAGAGGTTTTGGAGGACAACGTAGAAATCTCACTCAACGATCGATGCATGGCATTGGAGGTGAGAGAAAAACTGTCATGATCACGTGCTAATGGTCGAGCAAGTCAACCACGTTCAACATGCATATGACGTTGGATCTGGAGGAGCCCAGATCAGACGGCTAAGATTGCGTGCGATGGAAAGAAGCGGAATCGACAGTGAAATAAGCTGCGATTTAAAAGGATTTGGAATCCATTGATTGCCACGATGGAGAAAGAGCGTATCCATGACATAACTAGAGGAACGAACCGATGAAGCATGCTGGCACCAATTAGATGAGGACACGTGGCACTCCCTGAGCGTTCATGCTGACGCTAAATAGGGAATTCTAGGCACAGTTGTAGAAGTTGAATCGGCGCAGGCGAGAGAGGAACCAAACCAACACAGGGATCGAATGGTTAAAGCCATGAATGGAGATAATCGAATGGAGAGAAGGATTTGGAGAGGAGTCCAAGAAAACAGAGAGACAGTAAATAGTGAACCCTGGAAGGAGGACTAAACACAGAGAACAGTAAAGCCAAGCAGAAGAGACAGAGAGCCGAGCTGACCATAGGTAGCATCGAGCACCAGAGAGCTTGAAGATTCAAGCCTTCCCATAGAGGAATCTGTCTCGATTGAGCATCACAGTTGGCTCTTTCCACTATAGACCAAAGGTCACAGAGCTAGTAGGAAGAAAAAGAGTTTGTGAACTCTGAGTGGCTTGGGGAATCTAAGAACCACCCTGCCAAGCAAAATTTGTTGTCAGGAGAACTCATACTGAGTCCCTGCATTGTAAATTCTTTGGTGTAAGACACAATAAAACCAAGCCACCACTAAAGCTGGACCGGAGACGTAGCCCTGGAGAATAGGGTGAACTCCTTATTAAAAAATGTTTGTGTCTAGTATTTCTTTCTGTATTTCTCTGATGTCTTTACATTTAAAATGTTTGTGTATTGGCAATTTAATCAATCCGTTGTTTCAATAACACAGAACACCCACTAGTACATGAGTCTGTAATACCTTTTGTTTAATAAATCTTCAACTGAGGTCACTCATAGGGTGATTGTCAGATCATGTAGGTTGACCTGTAGTGGCCTATTTTGAGGCGGAATTGTGGAAAAAGCCCCTAGGAAGCTAGAAAAGGACCCCTACTTGCCTCCCAAGCTATCTAACCATTCCCCATCATCCCTAATCCCCCTGCCACATCACCAAATGAAGTTAGTGAAGTTAGCTTTCATACTTCCACACAAAAAAGACAAAAAGGAAAAAAAGAGTTATTTTTTTCATTTACATGCACATCAGTAGAATGTTTGAAGTTTCAAGTTGCATGCCTAGGACAATAGGATTGCACATATGATAATTTAGCATTCCCTTGAATCAAAGCCTCTTAGTAGCTAGATTTGATGAATGGTGTGTTTAAGCATTTGATTTTAGTGTTTTTCCTTACTGCAGTAGATAAGATTTCTTTTAGTGTAGATTTCCCTTTTTCCTCATTGGTAATCAAGCTTCTTCTGAATCAATAGAAGTCTAGCTTGAAAAACCTTAGTGGTCTATTGCCAACTTTGCAGTGCCAAGGAGAGGACCCATCACATTTAATTGTGTATACAAAACTGTCACCTCCAAGTTTGTACGAACCCCAAGTTGATAAAGTAAATTTGGTAGCCCCACGAGTTGCAGTATTCTTGCTGTAATACTGGTGCTCATCACTATTTAGTGCCATTTTCAGGAAGGTGTCTAAGTAATATGTGATTTCTTCTTTCTTTCTTCCATTTCTTATCGCTCAATTTTTTCTATTAGCTTCATTTCTACAAAAGTAATTTAGTTTTATTTCTTTTCCATTCTACAAGTGAGATTTCATTCAAGCAGTTAGTTTTCATTCAGTCAGTTAATTTCCATTCATTTTGTGATTTCAATTTTGCAATTATTCTCAAAGCTTGAAAAAAGAACACTTCTTTCATGCCTCATAGGAATAGGGATAACTTAGGAAAATTTCTACCAAATACCCCCACAACTTCAAACAACCAACCTTCCCTCTTCTTCGGTGGCTATGAATTGAAGGACCCCTTAGGTGAACAACCATAGATATTTGAAGAGCTTACAGGGGGAAAAGAAGAAGGAGAACCCATTCCAACTAACCTAATGGTTGAAAATAGAAATTATAGAGGATATAGAGAAAGAATTGAGGGTTCCTCTCCCATCAGAGAAACTAATTGGGATACCAAGATGAAAAAAATAATCCCCTCTGCTCTTCCTCATTTCCATGGCCTAACCTCAGAAGATCCAAACACTTTCTTGTTTGAGTTTGATGTCATATGTAGAACTTATGATTACAACAATGATGAGCAGAAGTTGAAACTATTCCCATCCACTCTCAAGGATGCAAATTTGTGCTAGTTCATGGGTTTACTTGGGGATAACATCACAACCTAGGCTCAGATGTAGCAAGCCTTCAACAACAAGTATCAATACTACTGTAGATCCAAAGACACTAAAGGGAAAATTTTTAGGATGATCTTAGGGCATGATGAATCCCTAGAGGATTATGAAGAAATATTCCAGCTTAGTTAGAAAAGGGCTAGGTGCACACTTGATCCTGATTCACTAAAGTTAGTCCTGCTCAGAGAGGTAAGGGAAGATCTTCTCGATACCCTAAACCGGCTAGCAGGAGGGGACATCTACCAACTACCCTATGAATATATCAAGACTCTATTTAGGAACCATTCTAGGGTAGCTAGGGAAAAGGGTAGGGGTAGTCAACCAATGGCCAGTCCATCCTCTTCCAATACATCCATCAAATGTGAAATTGGAAATATGATGGAAGATCTCAAGAGTTAAATGCTCCAAACCCTTGACCTATAGATGGACACTATGCACATCAAAGGAAAGTGGGAGGAGGCAGAGAGAACCTTAGCCATTTTCTACCCTAGATGCACAAGGAGGCACCCTAGGAATGAACGTCCATTGAATCTAATTGAAGTCTGCTCGGTGTGTGAAGAAAACCACTCCATAGACAGGTGCCCTTCTCTACCTGGACTAAAAGCTATGTATCAGGGAATGTTGGGAATGCACTGGGTTTGTAGAGTAACTGAAGGGGTGACAAAACAACTTTGCTACATAAATCAAAGGATATCTCATGGTCCTCAGCCATACCAGCAGGGAATGTAAGGGTCATCACATGCATATTATGTTATGGAACCAGCTCACAAAAATATAGAAAAGATAGATCAACTCCTTAGAATTCAGCCTCTTCGAGGGGGCAACCTCCTTTACATTACATAAATGTGAAATTCTTGGATGATTCAAATGAAAAAGCCTCCTTTCTATATATAGGAGTCTAAGGAGTCACAATATAACCCAGTTAACCTAACAATAATAATATAAAGCCACAAAAACAATTAGAGGGATTCTAGGGGCACAGTAATAACAATTATGGGGACATAGGAGCAACAACAATATTAATAAGGGATAACAACTACCAATAGTAATGGGGTAATCACTAGTATTACTAGGGATTAACATGGCCCCTTCTCCTTCAAAAAGTGTTTTCCTTCAACGCCTTGAGTAGTTCTGGATGCTTCTGTATAAAATTCTCATCCTCCCATGTGGAATCTTCAGCGGATAAGTTCTTCCATTTGATGAGATACTCTAAAATTGATCAATTTCGTAGCTGCCGAGTTCTTGTTTCTGTGACTACTTCCGGTTCCAATATAATTTTTCCTTCCTCATCAAGTTCTGGAAATATTTTTTGAAGTAGGAACTTGTCGCCTCTAACCTTCTTTAAACATGAAACATGGAAAACTAGGTGCAAGAAGCTCCAATTTGTATGCCATAGTACCAATCTTTTGCAACACCTTGTACGGACCATAATACTTTGGTGATAATTTATTATCCTTCTTAGCTTGCTTGAGGGACATTTGTTTATATGGTTGTAGCTGTAGGAATACCCAATCACCTACATCAAAACTTCTTTCGTTGCGATGTTGATCTGCCTGTTGCTTCATTCTATTATGTGCCAACACATGGTTATCCTTTAAGAGTTGGAGGACTCGTTGTTGATTCTCGATGAGATGTTCCACTGCTTGAACCTTAGAATTTTCTGTTAAATATGATGTGATGGATGGTGGCTGACATCCATAAAGTGCCATAAATGGGGTCATTTTTTTTGCTGTATGGAAGGAAGTGTTATACCACCATTCAGCTAGGGGCAACCATTTGACCCATTATGTCTATTTATCAGATACAAAGCAACGAAGATATCCTTCCAAACATTTGTTTACTATCTCAGGTTTCCCATCAGATTGATGATGATAAGATGAGCTATGAGCTAACTAAGTATCAAGACAAGAAAATAATTCTGTCCAAAAATTTCCAGTGAAAATGGGATCTCTGTCACTTACAATAATCTTTGGGTTTCCATGTAGCTTTTGAATTGTTTCCATAAATGCAGTAGAAACTGTACTATCTTTAAATGGATGTGATAATGCACAAAAAGTGTGCATACTTGGTAAGTCTGTCAACTACCACCATGATGACACTCTTTCCCTCAGACTTGGGTAAACCTGTGATAAAATCCATTGAAACCTCCTCCCAATGTTGGTTTGGAATGGATAAAGGTTGTAATAGACCCGATGTCTTAATTGTTTCAACTTTATTTTGCTGGAAAACCAAACATTCTGCCACAAAATTTTGAATATCTGATTTAAGGCCCTCCCAAAAAAATTCCTTCTTAACCCTGTGGTAAGTTTTTAAAAATCCCAAGTAACCTCCTAAGGGAGAAGTGTGCAATTCCATAAGAATCTTTTATTTTAGTTGGGAATTCTTATAGAGGTATAAGTGATCTTTGTACCATAACAAATCATTTTGCCTGCTAAATGTATCCGACGTACTGGAATCTTATTGTAACTTTTGAATAAGTGCCCACACTTCTTCGTCATTCTTCCTTTCCTCCCTTGCTTCATTTATACAATCTGGTTGCATAATAGAAATGGCACACAACAATGCTTCCACATTCTCATCATTTCTTGAGAGTGCATCTGCCACCACATTTTGCTTCCCTTTTTTGTAGATGATTTCAAAGTCATAACCCAACATCTTTTTGACCCACTTTTGTTGCTCTTCAGTGGATAATCTTTGTTCTAAAAAGTATTTAAGGCTATCATGATCCGTTTTTACCTTGAAGTGTCTTCCCATTAAGTAGGGTCTCCATTTCTTAAGTGCATGGAGTATTGCCAACATTTCCTTCTCATAAATAGCTTTGAGTAAAAACTTTCCCTTGATTGGACGACTTTCAAAAGCAATGGGTCTTTCATCTTGCATTAAAACAACACCAATTCCATTTCCTGAAGCATCGCATTCCATGATAAAGGATGTGAAGTCCGGTGTAGCTAAGACAGGTGCTTGGCACATTGCCTTTTTAAGATGTTCGAAGGCCTTTGTTGCTTCTGGAGTCCATGAAAATGCATCTTTCTTCAATAGTGTTGTTAGAGGTGCTGCTATTCTCCCA
>APFE031617522.1:0-12962 GCA_000404065.3 Pinus taeda | reverse complement strand
GATGTTTGGAGGAACACTTCCTAGAATCAGATGAATAGCATGATCATGATCACGAATAGGTGGGAGACCTTTGGGAGACTCAAATACCTTGGAATGATTGTCCAAAATTATTTGGAGATCTGGAGAAATAGATGATTCCAATGTGGAAACATCTAGCGAACATAATTGTGAAATTACACACCTTTTTGTTCCTTTTTTAGAAGCTTTGTCATACCATTAGAGCTGATTATCTTTCCCGGTTTCCCTGCAATACCTTTTAATACAACTTCCTTTCCTTCCATAGAAAATTTCATGAAAAGTTCTTGAAAATTAAAAGCTATTGTACCCAAGGATTGTAGCCATTGGACTCCTAATACAACATCAGCACCTTCCATTGGAATGGAAAGCATTGGGCTAGTCAATACATATTCTCCCATGGATAGCTTGATATTATGGCACTTTCCGGAGCAATTTATTGTTCCTCCATTTGCAACCATCACTTGACACTCTGGTGCTGGATATAAGAAGCAATTCAATTCTTTTGCTACCTTACAATGAATAAAATTGTGAGTACTTCCTGAATCAATCAACACTATTACCTTTTTCTTCTTGATTTGTCCTTCTATCTTGATGGTTTGAGGAGTGGTAATTCTCACCAATGCATTACAAGATATGGTCGGATTCATTTGTTCTTTGTCTAGGCTTTGTTCCTGGAGTATATCCTCTTCTTTTAACCTTTCTTGCTCCTTTTCTTCTTCCTCTTCAAATCTATGTAGAATAATTTATTCTCAGCACACTTATGACCTTTAGTGTATTTTCTATCACAACTGTAACAAAGCCCTTTTGCTCTTTTTTCTTCCAATTGTTGTGGTGTCAACCTTATAGGTTGTGGAAGACTAGCAGAAACAACACTTCCGTCTTTATAGATGTGAGTGGTATGCTTCCTGGTCACCATTATTTTACTTTCCATTTTTCTTGCTAACCTGATTGCCTTCTCTAATGAATCAGGTTCCCAAAGACGAACATCATGTTGGATACTATCCTTTAAAGACCCTATGAACACATCAATCCTATGCTCCTCTGGAATATCTTTTACCGTTATGTTCAATTTTTGGAACTCCTCAATGTGCTCCATTATTGAACCCTTTTGTTTGAGACTTATCAATTGCCTAAAAAAAGTGTTGATTTTTGTATCCTGATAATGTGCTATCAATTCTTCCGTAAAAATTGCCCAAGTGATAAATTGTTTACGAAAGCAAAGCCATTGATACCATACAAACTAATTTGGTTCCAAATATAAAGTTGTCATACATACCTTTTGTGTGTTTTGCACATTATTGAGATCGAAAAATTTCTCCATCTGTAATATCCATGTTGCGGGATCCTTGCCATCAAACTTCCTCATATCGATTTTTGGAATATGGTGGGTCTTCGATCCAACATTAGGGTTTGTGGAATCATGATTAACATTTCTTTTGTTCTCATCATGAGTTTCCTTTACTACCCTTTCACCCTTAGTGACCCTTTCTTGTAGCAACTTATTCATATTTATCTTCAATTCTTCCATGTTTGTCTTCAAATCTATCTTAAAATCATCCATCTTAGCTTCCACGTCATTCATCTTAGCTTCTACACCTTTTTGTGGAAGTGACACTTGTTGCACTTGGTCTCGAATTTTGATATATCATGTTGCATTTCTTCCTCTTCTTCATGAGTCATGCTAGAGCTTTCAGGTTGCCTACTAGGTGTTTCCGTTTTCTTTCTTCGGGGCATCAATTACTGATAATAATGCTTCACTATGCCCTTTGAATTCCTTCAAAATAATTTTTCAAACCAAGCTTAAGCAAACATTTAGAAAAACATACACACCTTTTTTCACTTTGTAGGAGCTCGATATTGCCTCTGACGTATCGCTGTAATTTCGGATCATCCAATTCTGAAATTGTGACTTGCGGTAGCCCTCTGTGTCCTCTTTCCAATTCCACCAGTTTGAACCCAATTGGATTCTCCAATGAAGAGTTATGCCAAATCTCCCACAGTGCCTTGATTATAGACTAATTCAGTAGAGCGAACTTATACGACATGCCATGTGTCCCTGTTTTGACTTTTAGCTATGAAAAATATATAAAAGAAACTACATTCCATCCTCTTTCTGTACCTTCTTATGAAATTTCAATTTGATTCTCAGGGTTAAAGTAATGATGATTTTCCCCAGGTCACCTGTTCTGAATGTAATTCAGGATTCTGCAAAACGACCAACTTCCTCAGTTCATATCTCCAAAAATATAGCACAAAAAGCTCTGAAATTCAGACTTGAGATTTAGTGCGATGTCTTCTCAAATGGGTTTGTTTTTTAGCTTCTGAAACATCACAGAAAAACGTTATAGCGAAAATGCCACGATGACCTGTTTGGAGCCGCGAAACCCTAGAATCCAAAGCTCTGATACCAAATGTTATGAAACTAGCTCAAGAAAAGATAGAAAAGATAGATCAACGCCTTATAATTCAGCCTCTTCGAGGGGGAAACCTCCTTTATATTACATAAATGAACAATTCTTGGATGATATAAATGACAAAACCTCCTTTCTATATATAGGAGTCTAAGGAGTCACAATATAACCCAACCGACCTAACAATAATAATATAAAGCCACAAAAATAACAATAGAGGGATTCTATGGGGCCCAGTAATAAAAATATGGGGACAATAGGGACACAACAATATTAATAAGGGGTACAAATACAATAGTAATGGGGTAATCACTAGTATTATAGGGACCCAACATATAAAGCCAGAAAATAGCAAAGAAGAAGAGAAATGAGGCTTCACCGCAAAGTTATGGCGGGACTAAAGAGGACTCCTAAGCCTAAACATTTATTACAGCATAGTCAACATATGTTAGCGAGGATATAGCTAGGAATTCCATGTAAATAATGGATCTACTATTGTGTTACGATTTTATAAGATGACGAGTGAAAGTAGTTGAAAACTGCAACATAATGGGGTTGACCCTATGGAAAAATATCTCAGTACGAGAAAGTGGATAATGCAACGGAAAGTGATATATCCTAACCTATATGCTAGTAATGAAAATTATACCTACCACGATAGGTTCGCGATCGTGGAGTTGAACTGTTGAAAAAATGTCTCAAATTCTTCACTTACCTTGAAAAACAACCTTCCCCAACATTTCAAGACAAATATTAAAAGTTCATGAAATAATAAAAATTAAAAAATATGAACTTTATAAAAGTGGATTTTTAAAATTTCATTATAAAAAGACATTTCAACTCACCACAAATCATTTTAGCTTTTAAATGTTGAGAGATTGAGAGCTTGGGAGAAAAAATTGGGCAATCACATTCCACGATTTCCTCAACCCATTCATCAACCAAGGGCTTCCAGGTAATTCTAAACTCATCTTGTCATCTAGTTTATGTATTTTAATGGATTCAAATAATTTTTCACCGTAGAATTTTTAATTTAAACTTTTCTTCTATGCATTTGTGGGTTGACGCTTTGAAAGTTACATGTAGAAAGCTCTACACAAGAGTTTTCAAAGGCAAAGCCACGTGTACACTGTTAGGTTCCTATACCAATAAGGGTCATAATTTTTGAATGACTAAGATTAAACCTATAATATGTACATACCTTTGCTTTCTGCAAATGTTTTCCATATTCAAAAAATTAAAAAATGTAAAGAGGGTATGTTCTAAAAGAATAATCAAATGACAAAAAGAAAAAAAAGGTCAAAAAAAGATGAAAAATACGAACCCCAAGAAAA
Source organism: Pinus taeda (assembly GCA_000404065.3). NCBI lineage: Eukaryota > Viridiplantae > Streptophyta > Pinopsida > Pinales > Pinaceae > Pinus > Pinus taeda. The sequence continues at coordinate 9,199 of APFE031617522.1, read as the reverse complement.
TAAAAGTACCATGAAAGTGAGCAAGCCAAAGTGCCACTACTATTTATTTTAATGCATAATAAATGATTGTGTGCAGCTTGTAATCTTTGCCACAATCCATGATAGTCAAATGTTTAAACTTGACTGTTTCATGTTTTCATTTTCATGTCTAGAGATAGAGAATAATATTTGACCAAATTGTTTAATCTTGGAAGATAATTAGATAGGTAGAGTAAATAAAAGGAGCTCAACTGTTTAATCTAAGCCCTTGGATGTAATAAGGTTAGATTTAGTTAGTTTACTATTGTAAAGGGAAAGAAAAACGTTTGATAAGGGTTTGCTGGCTCAAATGCACCCTAATAAAGAGAAGTAAAAATGGTAGGATGAGTAGGTGGGGTAAGTAGAAGAAAGGTTGCAGAAAGTGTGATGATTGACTAGGCAAAAGCACATTTATCATCTTTAAACATATATTTCAATTGCGAATGGGCACTCAAGCATGCAGATGGATATCAAAGTCAATTAATTAAGTTCCCTCATTCATTTCACCTTTTACTTGACTAATTTCCCACAATAAAGTTAAAAATACTTAAAAAATCTAAGTCAAAGAGGCTCAGAGCATTTCTCTGATTTTGGGAGGGACCGGACCCTCGGCTCAATGACTTATAGGCAAAAAGTACTAAAACCCCCTCATAAACATTTCATTTCCCCTTCGGTTCTTTCATTTTCCTAATGATACCCTTTTCCTAAGATTAAATCACTTTTACCTAGGGAAAGTATTTATTCCCCCACATAACTCATTTTCATATCAAAAACCCATAAAAACACTATATCCTAAGTCTTTATGTGATTATCGGAAAGCAATAAAACATGAAAATCATATGCTTAGGGTATGGTGCCCCTTCCGCTCATTTGACTAAGTTACTAATTTATTTATTTAATCCCTAATGAAAACCTATTTCCCATATATATACTAACTCCCGCAATATTAATTAATCCCTTCCCAGTTTAATTATATAAACTAAGGTTTTCTACCCCTGATCCACTAACTAATCGATCCTCGATTACGTTAGTTAAAAAACCCAATTAAATCCTGCCCAATACCTTAATCCCCGTCTTAATTTCTCATTAAACCAAAACCGCCGCGCTTAAATGCACGCCAGATCCCCCCATTACCTTCTGCGTAACTCCATCGCCCAACCATCACACGATCTCTCCCCTCCCCATCTGATGGCCCGTATTGATTTCAGAAGGGCTCGAAATCCAAACTTTACTCGCTCAAAAAGGGCTTTTCTCCGCTGGGCCCTTGAGGCGATGTGGCGCTCAATGAATGGAATCAGGTGGCCTCCCCCCAATACCGCCCAACATCCAAAAGTTGTGAAAAGCAAACCACTTACCACGAGCCCACTACATGCCAAAACAACCACTGTTCACCCCGCTACGCGACAAATGACCACTGTACACCCATAACCACCAAATTGAATTTCGCATATAAAGCCAAAAAAGCCCCAAATTATTGTTTTTATTGTTTTTTAATTGTAAACTTCCATGCATGCACCTATGAACGTCCAAGCTGCCAACCCACGTACAATTGCACCCTGAAGATGCTACAAAGCTCCCAGATTTCCTTCTAGCCTGATTGAAGCTTTTTCAACCATTCACAATTGCCATTTACCCGGTTCAGACCCAGTTTTCTTCAAATTCTAGGTATTTAAGCCAGAATCCATTAAAAACCCTATCAATTTCTGAACCAGTCACTAAGTTTTCTTAATTGAAATTAAGGAGAAACCCTGATAACTTAAAACCCACCTGGAATTGAACCACCTTTTCCCTAAAAGACTGACAATTTATCTCTCCTATTCTCAAATCCACAAGAATTGAGAATGGCAGCCCCAATTTCCATGGATGTCAGACCCATTTCTACTCCTCACCTAGACCTAGACCACCTTCCCCTTGCTGATAAAGATTTCCAAATTAAGGACATCACTGTCCATGAATCCCCTCTCAAATTATACTACTGATACAAAGACCAATACCTAAACCATGTTGATATAATAGGTCTTTGGGAGTTTAATTTGCCCAAGTATCAATTCCTCGAGGTGCACATCTTTCTAGAAATTGTCCATTATTGCCATGAAAACTACATCCCCAGTCAAAGATTAGTGATTTCCCCTGACCAAACCATACTTTTCACCATCACTGCTGAGTGAATCAATGAAATGTTGCAACTACAACCAGGGCAAAACCTAACCCCAATTTCTATTAGAGACCTATTGGACTGATTCCCCAAGCTAACCAATGCAAATCTTGCTGAAATGTTCCAAACTTTTATTGTAGAAGTGAAACATATTCCAAAAGATCCCCCCCCATATGTATATACCATATTTTTCAAATTTAGCCAAGACATTGTAGCAATGATATCTAGCATCCTAGGCTATATTACCAGTGAGTATATAGATGAAATCATCTTAGTCTTCATGTCCATTTTTACTCCAAGACAGGCTCCTGCTATCATGTATGATTATGCCAAGTTCATAGCTGATAAGATGCATGACCAATTTATTAGGATGAGTAATGAGAGTGTATTCAAGTATTCCTTAGATTTGTACCACCTTTTCCTATATTACCAAGCTGACAAGTTCCCCTTTACTCTCCAAAAGCTTGATACTAAAGGTCATCCTAGGTCGGTGATTTTCTGGACTCCTTTGATCCATAAGTATGACTCCCCATATCCCTATACATACTTCATAGATATTTTTGTACATCCTATTGTAACAATGCTGATACGTAGCCCTCCTCCAAGAATCAGTTCAGATATCAGGAGGATTTTGCAGCTTTCAAAACAACATAAAGTGAGAGATTGGTACTTGTACCAAAATCACACTAAAATTAGGATTTATGGCTGTGAGTTGGCCCCATATAAACTACCTAGATACCTCCCAATGAGGTTATTTGCTCTGGAGTACTACAGACAGATAATCAATTCAGGTGAGGTGCATTTCGTCAAAGAAAAAAATAAGTCCCAGCTCAAAATCAAAGATCAACTAGGCCCCTTTGTGTGTAATAGCCGAGAAGCTAGAAAGGAAGCATAGGAAATTCTTTAGAGACTTAACCTAAAACATAGCTTCATGTGGAGATATGATCCCTTGGACTTCATCTGCAACAGAAGACAGAAAAACAAGATGGCTCCCTACATTCACAACCGAATCCCTGAAATAGAAAAATATGCAAATAAATTGGAATGGGTGGATAATACTTTAGTGGACAGGGATAACATTGAAGTTGCTATTGAAAATACTCTAATTGATCTAGAGAAATAACTTGATGAGGGTTATTTCTTGCAGGTGCTAGAAGAATCTCAAGCCCAAGAAGAATCATAGGCACAAGGAGAATCACAGGCACAAAGTGAATCACATGTAGAAGAAGAATCCCAGGTGCAAGAAGAGTCAGAACAACTAGAGCTATTAGAGGATCTAACTCAAACATGTATAGCGGTGCCCATCATGAGTACTCCCCCAGTCTTGCAAAATCCTCTAAATGAGGAGAAAAACCTCAAAATAAATAGGGAAGAGGCCGCTACTTCAGGAAAAGCAACATCACAGGCCTATGCAGAGACCAACCTGGTTAAAAGGCAAAGGATAAATCCTGTCTCTGAACAGGAATTCACAGAAGAAACAATTGGGGCCACCAACACAGAAAGAGAAGGAAGCAGGCATGCCACTCCCTTTGGGGGCACACTAGAACCTTCCACATCACACACTTAGATATTGGAAAGGAAAAATCGTGTTGAAGTGTCCTCATTTAGGATGCCAGCTGACAGAGACCAAGACATCAAAGAAAGGTACAAGGATATAAAAGCTAGAAATGAGAGGCTAAAAGCCCAAACCTATGCACAGTACTTAAAGATGGCACCCACCAATCAGGCAAGGCTTATGTCAGCCTATGATGTGAAAGAAGGCAAAATGCAGATGGCATTTATGAAGCCCACTACTTAGCAACCAAGAACGACAACAGAATTCAAAAAGATAGACTTCGAAGTACTGCCAAAGGACATTCATCCTATTGAGCAGATTGAGTTGCACAAGCAGATAGGGGAGATGATTTACTCCACCTTGACAAGGAAAGCCATCGTATCCCATGAATTACAAAATTCCCTGAATAACATATCAGCTCAATTCCTATTGGAGAAGGCCTCTTCACAGGCTAAGATGCCAAAATCAAGTCCTTAGAGGAGTTAGTCATTGAGTTGGGACACAATCCCAAAGATCTAAAGGCCATTGAAAATTTGATTAAAAAAAAAGAATGATGACATAGCTGCTTTGAAGAAGCAACTCAAGATTCCACCATTACATCACCCACAAATAGCAGAAGTCCTGGAGGCACAAAAAGGACATGAAGAGCTCATGGTCTTGGTCCTAAAGCTAGATGACCAACTGAAAGAAACAAAGAAAGAGCTGGACATCTTAATTCAGTCCAAGCAAAGTGACTTGGCAACAACTTCTACAACTTCCATTCCCACAGTAACAACTGCAGTTCCTTTTACATTGGTAACATCTTTGGCACCAACAACTCCACCTACTATAGCATTACCAATCACAATTGAGTCTACAACAGTAGGTACATCTACAGAGAAAATAACATAGTTAGTAAAAGCCATGGAGGAAATGTCCATATAGGCAATAGAGCTCAAAAGGTTAAAGGAGAAAGTGATAAGCTTAGAAACTGACTGTAAGCTTGCCCAAATTCAACAAAGAGAAGAAACACAGAAAGCCCTAAGGATTGGTGAGAAAATTAAGGTCCTAGAGAAAGATTTGACATTACAGAAACCACTAGGACAGACCAAAGAAATGCTCTGGGCCAATATCATTGACTCTATCAATGATATTTGGCCATCAATTCAAGTTATATTTGAGCAAAAGGAATTGGTAAAGGTAGCTACAGGAGCTATCCAAAAGTAAAGGAAGAATTGGGTGATATGCTGGAGGATGCCAATCGACTCATCCAATTACTAAACAACAAGAATAGACATGAGCTAAATGAGCTTGGTATAGAGGATAGGACTGAAGCCATCCTAGAAGTTAAAAAGGTTATTTCCAAAAGAAACCTCATGGTCAACTGAGAAGAAAAATGCCATAACATGTAGGTGGCGATTGACAGATTCATGTCCAAATTTCAAATTTTGAGGGACAAAGGCCTTCCGAGTATTATGGTCATCCATGATAAACTTATGGCCCAATTGGACTACACTGACAGATGAAGGAAGTTGGCCAAGGGGTATCAAGGCCTTGCCTACAGGGAAAGTACTATATGACACTTTTGAAAACTTGTTCTTTTTAGAGCATGAGGTGAAACATTTGTTTGTCACCAAGCCCAGTTTTTCTAAGTACACAGAAGTAGACAAAATATATAGAAGAATGATAAAAGCAAAGTTACTTGAGGATGAATGGTGAGAAAAAATGACAGATTTACTATAAGTTACCACAGTAAATCTGAAGGCATCCAGATGAATTAAGTAAAAGGAAGATTAGCAGGGTCAAAGAGTAGCAGGTCAAAGAGTATCAATGAAAGATTAAAGATAAAGATGTTTCCAATGTACAAATATCAGCCAGCTTAAAAGGATCAAGCTCAACTGCAACAATCAGTACTACCACAATAAAAGCGACAACATGATGCAATTTTCCATTTGTGTCTATCTTCATGCTTGAAGATATTTTTATTTCCTAAATTAAATCTCAAATTGTTATGAGATATTTTGTAAATATTTTTGTATAAATACTTCTCATTTCGAAGTATTTGAGGTGGATTCAAAGACATTTATGTAGACTTTTCTCTCAAATCAAAGTCTTATTGTATAAAAAACTGGATTGGCTTGTTGGATCATGGAATAAAGCTCAGATATTTTTCAAGATTCTTGTGGAAAGCGAAAATCAAATAAGTATTCTCTCATGTGTATTATTGTTTTCCTTATGTTTCTTAATAATAATATGTGTTCTATGAAATCTAAATGTTAAACTAGGAATGATATTTCAGAACTGGCTTAAATGTACTCTGTCTTGACTGTTTACATTCTTAATGTTTTCTGCTAAACTATCTTAGCTAGGAAATTCTTAGCTGCTCCTTAGCATCCGTAGTTTTCCTTTTGGTCTATGTAGTAAAGGATTCTTAATTTCCCTTTGTTGATGATCACACTATGTTCCTCATTCTGATCTCGATCCAAGGATTCTTAAGTGCCTTTCACCCTGGTTAGAATCATTCCATCCATTAGAACTTGAAGATTTGCCTTTTTCTTTGCTAGCATGCCCTATGAACATTCCCTTCAATGATCTGATCCAGTTATGCTATCCTTTTATTGACTCCATAGCCCAATGGTTTGAAGAAACTAGCTCTATCCACCTGTTCCTAGAATTCCACCACCCAACCAAAATCAAAACCTTATGAGTACTAAGAACTAGCTTAAAATCCTCACCCAAACAAAGTTAAATTATAAAGAGAGAGCCCTCTTTGGACTTAGGTTGGCTAAAACCTGAGTCTAAAGATTGGTTTGTGGTTACCTTAGATTATTTCTTCATTTGATAACTTCTAGGGAAAATCTCTGAGTGATAACATACATGCAACTGCCATTTAGAAAAGTCGTGTACGCACAAACAATTTCAAAAAACTCTAATGGATGAAAATTCTTCAAATTGCATGATGTCAATTGCTTGGAAGGAGAGGGAGCATAATGAGGTTGAAAATGAGGTTTTAGGAGATCCAAGGGCATTAGATGCATTAAGAAATTGTGGATTGCTCAATTTTTACATGTTCTCAAACACGAAAACCCAAACTTGGTTGCTAGAAATGCTTTTCCATTACTAGGACCCAGACCAAGAGGTCTTTATGATAGATCAAATTCCTTTGGGAATAGATGTAGAAGATATTTACTTCATTACAAGGCTTTCCTGAAAAGGGGATGTAGTTGATTTAAAAGAGAGGGCCTGGGGAGGCCTAAATGTCTTTGATTACATAGACATCTTCTGCATAGAGGGAGCATACAAAGCTAGATCTAAAATTCCGATCAAGAATGTGAGAAACTTGTGAATCAAGATCATTCTCTTTAGAATTTTCAAAGTGGCAGGCTTGGCAACTCTACACCGAACCTCTCGACCAACCATGTTCTTGGCAGTAGAGTGCCTTCATTCGGAAGTATTTGATTGGTGCACAAGCCTCCTAACCTGTATGAGAAAGCAACTAACTTCAGCGAGACGAGGGAAAACAAACAATTTCAACTATGGTAGCATACTTTTATGCTTCTTCTTTGAGAGATTCCCAACACTCCGACCTAGAGTGTCTACCACCATCAATAGTCCTAGAGATAAGAGGATGGACAAATGGTTAGATCTGATCACGACTAGGTGAAGGTGAGGTCACCCGAACAACATTCGATGATGAGTTCTTCCTTTGGTGGGAAGAACAAATCATAGCTATAGATGACTATGTAGGCATAGAATACCAAGAGAACCTAGCTCTGGCCCTTCCCGAGGACGCTACATGGGGCAAGATGGGTATAAATTTTAAATTTTTATATTATTTGTTTTTTTGTTTGTTTGTTTGTATTTTTTTTTTTTGTTTTTTTTTGGTTGTTTGTTTTGTTTGTTTGTTTGTTTTTCTTTTGAATATGATATTTAAGAAGTTAAAAAGTATTTTTCGTGAAACAAAAATCTTACAACATTATTTGATCATGATACATATGTTGGACCAATGAGACCTTAGGGTATACCTAGGCACATGCGTCATGGGAGAGATGCAGAGAGAGCATCAACTAAGACCAAGAGAGTATTACATAAAATGCTGAGGAACTTGGAGAGTTTAACTCACCAGGTTCTAATGGTATCTATAGAGGATCTCCCTGAGGCCATTCAGAGGCAGGTGGTAGGAGTACCATGAGAGTGGGTGTAGCTCTTTCGATGGGTGGAAAATTCCATCGTCTTCTTCTGTGACACTAATCTAGGGTGGGGCCCACAAACTTAGATTTTAGATGACTGATCTTTTATGGACATGATTGGGTTTAAGCCTTAATTTTGTAGGACATTTGTCCACATTTTGTAATATTTGAACATATTATTCCTATCTATATACAGACAGTTTCTCGATGGTTTGATCATATATATAGATGATTTCATGGTATTTTTGATTTTAATGTGATGAATGATTAATGTGCCAATCTAATGGTTGATTAGCTATAGAATCAACAAATTAATTTATGATCGTATAATATGAATGAAAGTAATAAAATTAAATGATCTTTTTAATAATGTCTCCCAGAAATTGGTGATGTAATAAAGGATCTCTCACATGATATATGTTATTTAGTTGAGACACCATCAACTGTGAATCCAAATAAACTACTAATGATTCAATACCAAAAGATATTGCTTAAGATAGTAAATTAATGACAGCAATGTATTTAACCATATTATTGGATGCACGACTAATACACATGCCTCTTGCGACTAACAACTGGCCAATTGGATAGTATATTACCAAAGCGATGGAAGCTAAGTTCCGAGTATGTCTACTAGAACCATCGACGAATACCATATACACTAGATCACCCATTGACACCTGCTAAATCATATCAAAATACCACCATCACCACTGGACACATAGATATAAATAAACATCTATGTACAATATTTACAAAACAATTCAAATGCTAGGCAATAGCCTAGTCATAATACTTCTTAAGATAGAGCCCATTTCTAAGCTCCGACAACATTTTCGTCAAAGTGAACCAACTCATGGGAACCTTTCTTCAAGGCCTTTCTAATGATCAAAAAACTATACCACATAGGTTTGAACTTTTCCTGCCCCCAAGGTCTCTTTATCTTGGTTATAGAACAGGACAAAGTCACCTCAGAGAAAACCCTAGGACGCATGGTCTTGTCATATTGGTTTTTTACTCTCTTTTTATGAGCCTCATTTATTGTGGTTGCATCTTGACACTGCTCATAAGGTGTTCCAAATGATTAAGGCATTATTCAAGACTAGATGTGTTTGGAAGAAGTTCGACTGCTAATTTAAGAGATTGAATCTCACATTCTACAAGGAAGATTGATTCCAAACCATAAACTAGTTGAAAATGAGTAAAATGCATGGTGGTCTTAACCGACATCCGGTATTCCCAAAGCATAGGATATAGCATGATGTACTAGTTGGATCTAGATTTATTGATTGTCATTTGTAG
>APFE031617482.1:3115-19390 GCA_000404065.3 Pinus taeda | reverse complement strand
CTATGTTTGGTGGACGTAGCCCAGATTGGTTGGGTGAACCACGTTAAAAGCTGTGTCTTATGTGCTTGTTTATTTTTCCTGCTATGTGTTTAATTAAGTTTGTTGTGCACCTGATCCAACATTATACAGTCCTTCCTCCAAATTAGTAGGCTCTTCTATGGTTTCAATGTGCGATAGATGATCTAGTCATGCATTCAATCATCCTGGTTTCACAATGACTTCAAAATCATACTCCTAGAACAACAACAACCACCTATAGATCCCCCTCCCAACATAGGCTTGTTGACCAGGTATTTCAATGCAGAATGGTCTATATACATCCTAAAGTGTCCGCCCAACAAATAGTGCTTAAACGTTTGGAGCGCGTACACCATAGCCAATCCTTCGCATTCGTCGTTGAATAATTTTTCTCAGCTTTGGACAGCTTCCTTCTTGCAAATGCTATAGGATGATCCAGTTCTCCCTCCCTGGCTTGTGTCAGTACTACTCCCAGTGCAATACATGATGCACCCACATGCACATGAAATTCCTTCTTCCAATCCGGGAAGACTAGGATCGGCGTGGTGACCATTTTCTCCTTTAGTACATCCAAGCTCCGCTGAAATTCATCATTCCAACAGAACGTAGCATCCTTCTTTAATAGTTTTTCCATTGGTGCAGTAATTTGGGCATACCTTTTGATGAATTTCAAATAGTATCACGTATGCCCCAGCATTGCGCACAACTGCTTCACACTTCTTGGCCCCTCCAAATTGATTATGACCGCGATCTTCACAGGATCTACCATCAAGCCTTGTTTGCATACCACGTGACCCAGCAAGATCCCAAAAGGGATAGAGAACAAACATTTCTTCAGATTGAGCACGATATGGTACCGCTAGCATGTATCTACCATCAAGCACAGACTTGTTACATGGTGCTTTACTAGTCCAAACACTATCCAATCATCAAAGTATACCTCCAAAAATTTATGAATGAAGTCCTTGAACACCACGATGACTATGCGTGAAAAGATTATCGATGCATTATTCAGTCCAAAAGGCATCACAGTATACTAAAAGTATCTCAATTTAGTCGTGAAGGTTGCCTTACTTCTATCTTTAGGCGCGATTTTGATTTGATGGTACCCCAAGGACCCATCAGTGAAAGAATATGCTTCCTGGTTGCCAACATTATCTAGCAATTCATCAGTAAATGGAGTTGGGAAAGGATCATGCACACAAGCATCATTCAACTTCCTGAGATCTACACATATCCTTATCTCATCCTTCTGCTTCTTTTCCTGAACTACCATTGGGCTTACCCAATCAAATTCTTCCACTGGCTCTTAATGCCTGCCACAAGCATCGTATCCAATTCCAAGCAAACCTTTTCTTTATAGTTTGGGTTAAGGCAGTAAGGTATCTTCTTGACTGGCTTTGCATCCGGTTTTAAAGTAATATTTATAACACCTAGGTCCCATATTATCCCCTTTAATTCTGAAAACATCATAGGGAATAAGTCCTGGTATTCATGGAGCAATTCGGCAACCTTTTTCTATTGTTGCATCATCGTGTAGTTTCCAATCTTTGCAAATTTCAGCTCCACTTTCGTGCCAATGTTTACTTGCCTAGTTTTGAGCAGCACAGTTATGTATGGACTCTCTATTTGCGACCCTCCAACTTTGCGTTGACCTTCAGTCTCTGGAATATTAATCTTCCTTGGATCCTCATCTTCTTCTTCAACAGTCATGTTATAGCACTCCAGTGCGTGGCTCAGCTGGGTGGTCCAATCTGGTTGAATCAAATCTAGAGGATCCTGTATTCTGAAGATCGTTTCCTTGACCTCATGTAATGTCTCATCGATACACTCAAATCCATCCTAAAATATGAATGTCATAAAAAAATCCTTGGTGCAAAATATCCCATTCTTTAGTGTCATGGCGTACCTCTATCTCTAAGTACAAATTCATCAGTATCGCATCTAAAGTATGGCAAAACAGATGCACCCATTCAGGCTGAGGCTCTGCTCCATAAAATTTAGTCCATTTGGCCAAGTGATCATGCAGATCATTCCTCCCATCATATTTTTCTGTTAATCACACTTTCAGATGACCAAAGCGTACTCTCATCATCCTCCTATATTAGCGCCAATCATCAAAGCTATCTTTGTGCGTACCCCACCATCTTGCAGGCGTAGCAAGCAATGCCCAATCCAAGGCCTAGAAGCGATACTTCTCTGACACTTCCCTTTCAAATGCATCCAAAAATTTATCAACATTAGTCAAACCATCATAATAGGGAAGACTTCTTACCTCTAATGATACACAGCGCAGCGATTTGGTCATCATATTACAGCGCAGTGTGGACACTTCTTGTAAATGATTCTGCCAATACTCCAACTCTTCGTCTGAATTTGATGTGCAGGAACTTTCGTGGTCCCATGCAATACATCCATCTACTGTCGGATTCACCCAATCTCGATCTCGCGATGTTATCTTATATATGTGGTCTGAATTGTCATCACTTTCATAATCACGAACTAGTTCGGTATAGCACGGTCCTTCTACAGGGTCCAGGGGCACTACTACATGGAGAAATTTATTCTCAAAGGTCATCTTCTTTTTCTTCAGGTTGATCACCCCATTCATGTTAGTAGCCCAATCAATCCTAAGGAGCATAGGGTAGGGGTTGTTGTCATCCACAATCTTTATCACTTCAAAGTCAGCCAACGCGCTCGCGCCTTCAATATCCACCATTACTCCCTGTAACCATCCCATGGGGATGACCTTATGTTGATTTTCAATCCTCAATTGAATCAGAGACCATTACAATGTGGGTCTCCCCATTTGTTCCCACATTTGTTTAGGCAAAACATTCATGTTGGATCCTTTTTCCAAAATAACTTGGTCCATTTTATATTCTCCTATCTGCGTAGTGAGCCTCATCTCATGCCTTGTTCTTGCCTTATGCTTACCAATCTTTCTGACTATGCACGGTCCATAAGGATCGTTTTCTTTTCTGGCACACCTATTTATCAGCTCCTGTAACCCCTTTACAACCTTGTTATTGTGCAACAACTTCATGCAAGTTTCCAAGAAATTAGTAAGCATAGAAGGATCCATTTCTTCAGCTGGTCTATCCTGGCTTCTTGAGGTAGAGGCCTTAGTGAAGCTTTTCTTGGCTTCCATAAATATTTCTCATGTGCACTCTAGATCAAAATCGACCTCTTTTTTTGGAGCTTTGCGGACCCATGTATTTTCTTCAGGCTTATTCCCCTTATCTTCACCAGTTGTAACTCCACTTTGTAGTACTATATTCACATTAGGATCCTCTTCGCGAGGCTCAACCCTCATCATCTACAGGTTTCAGTTGGCTGCTGAGGTTATGCCCCTTTCTCATGTATTTATGCCAATAATACAAGGAAATCTTCAGTCGTTAGATCAAACTGCGTACAATATCGACATGACATACGTGTCATATTCATGCATTCTTGTGTGTAGTGTCCTGGTCCTCCACAATTATAGCAAATTTACTTTCCCTGACCTCTGCCAGGTCCTCCTCGACCTCAGCCTCATCTGCACCCCTAATATCCTCCTTGTGCTCCCCCAGTGGCCTGATCAGGAGGTCAAGTTTCTTCCTGCACTCTATATGCGGGAATTCTATCCATCATCAGCTCGTAGTTATGGCAATTGCACTCATCATGACCTACCAATTGATAGAAGTTGCAGACGAGCTGTTGCGGTGTCTGTACAAATTTCTGCAGCAAATGGAAATTGTCAGTCACATGTTTTTCAGCTACCTGACAGATAGCACACCATAGCGTAGGCCCTGTGCTTGGTCGTGCTTGAGCTTTTGGCCTCAGAGGCATTGGTCCCCCTGCTACAACATAATTCACAAAGACTGGGCAATGATCTTTGTCATGCCCCTGACCTTTGCATTTCAGGCACCAAACTTCTTCGTGCACCTCTGGCCGAATAGTTCTGTCGTTCTTCAGACTCTATAATTCTAGGAAGAGATTCTACAACTACACATGAATCTGCTAAACCCCCAGACTCGAATCTTGCATCGATGTTTCATGCAGTTTCACTGCAATCTCTAGAGCTTCTGCCTGTGTCCCAATCTTTGGTTGTGATAACCAGTAGTTAGGTTAGGCAAGAGCAAAGCCACAAACCACTCACGGTGCTGCCCATCTATCTAATTCATGTTAGCTTCGTGGATTGTACACTTCAATATTTGATCAAGATCCCAGGGTGTCTCACCAAGCTTCATCATGGTCTCTTTAAATCCCACAATTGATTACGCTTCAAATTTAGGTCTATTGAATTCCTTATTCAATGCAGTTTGAATATCTGCCAACGCAAATGTCGGGTTATCAGTGCAGTACTTAATGTACCATGTTGGCATGTGTTCCTGCAAAGCACTACCAATGTGGCTTTCTTCATGTGATCATCTATGATACCCTGAGCCTCCCATACAGCCTTCATGATGAACCAAAACTGGTCCAGATCCTCATTTCCCAAGCCCTTGAACATAGGAAGCTTTATTGAATTCACCATACTGAATGATGGTGGAGGTGACAGTGGTGTCAGCGAGGGTGTAAGTAGTGGAGGTGAAGATGGAGGCGGTGTGGGTGGATGGGGTATTTGTGGGAACCCCTATCTTATCAACTAAACATCACTTTGCAAAGAGGCCTATGTTGCTTCCTCGTCATCACTCAGAGGAGGTTCAATCAGTGGGCTATATTCAGGGCCTATTTTCCCTCTGTCCCTGAAATTCCTTCCACTTCACATAGCTCCAAACATCAAGGTAATTGCATAACCCACTTTTAACACAATAGCATCTTAATCAAGTATTTAAAGACTTTAAATACTTACTTCATGGTCCCTTGAAGAAGTGTCACTCTGCTTCATTGTAGTTGACCGAAGTATCAACTGCGAATTTTGTCACAAATCCTCCTATGTTCGATCAAGTCAACGATCAATAATGCGTGTGATCTTATCTTCAGAGGCTTCCAATCTCCGCACCAACTCCTGGGTCAAGATAATCGAACTGTCAAGCCTCCACCTTCCTTGGTCGTCTGCCAACTTCATGATTGAGTCGTATAATTCAACCGGGGAGGAGAACAAGAAGATTTCGTGTATCTTTGTGTACAGATATCTTTCCAACCACTGTTCTTTTGTCAATCGCGGATTCTTATTTTCCTGCGCCGCAAAGTCATGGATATTACTATCCAACCACCTCAATCTCTTTCTTAGTGGGATTCCAGTGATGCAGCATCACAAATATCTCATGTAGTTCAGCGTTAAATAGCCAAGAAAATCTCTACACTGTTGGCCCTTTCGGCATCAATCCACGGAGTGCAGACTGAAGTCTCACCCGAAGCAGTATGGGGGAATGCAGGAACCAAATTTCCGCACCCTGAGATGGTTGTGATGTCATTTTTATACCCTAGCTCTACCTTTGCATAGGTTGGTAATCCCTTTAGGGCTTATCAATATACTTCCCTTAGTCATCCTTTGGATCTCCGCGAAGGTCTACAATCATCCTTCGCATACCCTAAATAGATAGATTGGGCACTTACATGCCTCTGTAATTATTCGTATTTCTGTATTTATCCAAATTAGCTTAGGTATCAAACAACCTTATAATTTATTTATGATTATCCTCGCATAAAAAAATATTCCTACTTGCGTTCATACAACAAAGAGAAACATATAGATTCATGCATCAATATAGCATTTAAAGCATAAACCCAGTATTCATCATAGAATAATTGCATGCATTTATAACAGAAGTAAATAGCTCATACACATGTAATTCCATAACACTCTCTTTATTGATAATTCATATCTTTAGTATAGACTCTAACTACCCTGCACACACAGCTGTAGGGGTCTGCACACTCAGCTATGGACTTCTACCCTAGGCCTCTACACACTCAATTGCAGATCCTCTTCCCTACGCTAAGCCTCTATCTCTTATCTCTCACAGACCCATTACCAACTCTATGATCTACTTCCTTACTTAGAACTACTAAAATACTTCTAAGACTTCTTTTTATACAATCCCATGGTCTGTGGACCATGGGTAGATCTCCTAAAGCCGACATGACTTACACAAAATAAGGGTGAAAACCCTTAATGGATCTTTACATCTTCATTCTTCGCAACCACAAAATGCGGAGACTTTGCATTATTTTATACAAAATTTGGGCTTTCTACCCCAAAGCATGGGCTTTTGACCCTAAAAGTGACTCTAGGGGAACCCGTTCCCAACAATGGGGGTGATATGAATAAGCCCACTCAATTTCAGGTCAAAATGGTTCAAGGTTTTTAATAAATGAGCTACCATAATCTACAACCAGTTTTTGATTTTCTTGAGATCCATGAGTCTGATTTGTCTCGAGGTTTTTTTGGATAAGAGTTATGATGATATTAACCTTTTGAAAAAAAATCAGCTCAATCTGTCTTACTGTTTAGGAGATATTAAAAAAATAGTCTCTACGCAAAGGAGGCATTTTTAGAGAGTCAACCATTTGATCAGCAGATTCAACTTCAAAGATTCCAAAAACAATTTTTAGGATTGTGACAAGTGTCTTGGAGCCTTAGGATCTTGAATATATACAACAATGTAAATTTTTAATGTTTGGTTAAGCATTTAGTTAAATTTTCCATTAGGTAAACTGATTCCTAGTTTTAAGAATAACAGGTTTACATTCACTACATCAAGATGATAACCATTTCTCCTTTGGGAAATTTGGTTCTGTTAGGTGGAAACTTAATGATTTTATGTATATATAGTGTAAAGATCATAGGAGAAAAGGGTTGGTCAGGTTGGAGATAAAGGGAATTGTGTATGTGACATCTTTTCTGAAATTTTTACCAGTGAATGAAGGAAAAAGGTGATTTGCAAGGATTTGTATGTCTGATGTTGATGGTTATGTGCTTCTTTCATGTTGTAAGTTTTTATTATGTTATTTTCATCTATTGAAATTATGTCTTCCTGCTTGGATGAACCATAATTTTAGCTCATAATTCATCTAAAGGGTGCTCTGACTTAGTTTTACCAAGTGATCTACGTTTTCTTCTTAAAACAACATTCATAATTTATCTAATGTTCGATACTCTTTGTGTTGTTTCCATATTTTCTCACACTCACCCTCCTACAATGAATTAATTCGATCACCAGCACTACCTACCTTGCCCCTGTAGAAGACTCATTTTTTTTTCATCCTATCACGATACAAATAATAAATTCGACATGATTCGATGCCCAATGGATTTGTATCCTTTCTTACCAGTAAACCTTTGAAAATCATAACCTATTGAGAACTATACCTAGCCTAACATCAGAATAGCTGAAAATATTGACAGAGAGATCGCTTTCTAAAGTTAGAAGGGATAGATTCTAGCTTATAAGTGGTTTTGTGGTTACCTATGGAATTTATCTCCTCATCCTAGGGAAATCTATAAAGTGCTAACAGAGTAGAAACTGAAGGAAGAACATGAATTGAGGAGGGAGCAAGAAGAGAAGCGGAAGCAGGAGGAAGAAGAAAGGAAAGTTGTAATGAAAAAATAAAAAGCACTGATACAGATTGAAGAGAAGGAACAAAACCAACCAAAAAATGAGGAGGAAGGTGAACAAATGCAGGATCAGGAGCTTCCTCAGTAGATTGAGCACTTGATTGAAGTAACAAACATGGAGATGGAATAGGATTCATATGAGGAAGATGTTGATATGATACCGAGCACACGATAGATCACCACTCAGTCTCCACCACCTCCAGTAGTAGAGCCAGTCCTGAGTGAAGAAGAGGATATTGTTCCCTTCAATGATGATCAGGTAATGGATGTGTACAATATGCCATTTGATGAGTTCCAAAAGAGGATTGTACAAGCACAGAGAAAGAATTTTGTGGATGAACATGCATTACATGCATTCATTAGAGAAAGGGTGATAATGGCGGACACTAGGAAGCTCCAAATTCCATTGCTGAAGCCAACTAGGCCTTTGTAGGAGAAACTAGATTACACATTCACTATTTGACGGACGAGAATGAGAAATTGGCACAGAACTTGTAGGATACCATGCAAGAGACAGAACAACTCTACGTAACAACATAGAGTACAGTTTCCACATAGGTTTACTTGGAGTAGATGATAGCAGCGATACCTTTTGAAGTATTAACACTGGGAGAAACCATGTTGAAGTTATATGAGGGGTTTGTGACCGTACATAAAGCAGTTATCCATTTTAATGGTCCAAAAAAATAGATAAAAGAGTTTGTTAAAAATATCAAGAACATACAAGCTAATATTACATATGTGCAAGAGTGGAAAATGCGATACAAAGGGGCATTACTTGACTCAATGAAGAAAATGAAGCCACAGGCAGAGCTGGAGAAAGCAAGAGTTCAGATGTTGATTCAGAAAAACAAGAAGCTCGCCTCATTTATTGGTAGCATTTAGGCCTCATAGTTACGGTTGTTCAGTATTTTGGATGTCTTGGTGAAAACAAACTAGATCCCATCAATCAATTCATTCACTAAGGTAAAAACAAGTAACCAAGTATGGCAGAAGATCGAAGAGTACTTGGAGCAACTGAGAAAAAATTACACCAAGGAAGACTTGGAGCTAAACAGAGAGAACATGCAGAATCGCATTGGTGGTCTTGTCCAAGTCTCAACAATGTTTCTCATGCTTTAGAACAAAATTAAAACTGGTTCCAAGACATTGTACCCATATTCCATGGAGGCTAGAGTCTGCTTCTAGCTAGACAGCATCACATAGTTTGGGGACATCATCACACAATACCAAGCTTGGCACCAATATGTGATCATGAAGTAGCAGGTGGAGGTTTCTGAGCTATATTTCTCCCAAACTCAACAATCATAGTGTTGTGTCTTGTTAGGTTTTCATGTTATCTCTACCCTATTTTGTCTTATACGGGCACAAGTGTAAAATATAATATTATTTGTAATTATGTTTTAAGTGAAATTCTAAGTGTCAATATTGGAATATGAAGAGTCATAATGTAATGTGATGAGTCATTTTTTAAAGAAGACGAAGATTCATGAGGGTAGTCCAAAGGTCACAAAGGAGAGTTGAAGAGTCACCCCCCTTGTTATAAATAGAACCTCATAACTCATGTAAAGAGATTTTGGGAGCCAAGCGTTTGGCTAGGCTTGGGCTTAGAACGATCTTAGGAGTATTGTGAAGAGCCTTGGCTTCACCATAGAACAGAGCGAGTATACTTCTTTGGACGAGAAAGTGTTCTTGACTTTAATGTTCCACTATTGGGGCTAGTGGTTCGTCAATGGTGTATGTATGAATGGAAATTTCACTTATAATAATAAAATCATAGCTAACACACTTTCATGCATATGTTGTGAATATAGTAGGAATATTATTATTTTATTTTCAATATATTTTATTTAACTTACACTTATGCTCATGAACTATTTAGTTTTGATTTGTATGAATATTGTTGAATGCATGTTGTTGTGTTAATTCATTAGTTTAACTTGTGGACTATTATGAATCTTAGCTTGTGATGTTATTATGTTTGTGTGTTCCTTTCATGATGTGTACTGTTATAGGCTTCCAATGGGTGCACTTCCTTTTCCCTTTGTGTGTTGGAACCTTCATCCGGCACACTTGAATCTCCGTAGGGTCACTCACTTGTTCTCACCCAAAGTTACCATACTTCACTCTACACGTTTTCGTAGTCAAAGAATAAAAGTACCACCCACTACTGGGACTCGTACTCCAAACGGTGTGAGGTCTAGCTGGGACCTCATATCAGGGAGATCCCTTGAATGTTGGCGAGTCCAACACCATCAACATTTCTAGTGCTAATAGGAGGGCCAGATGACAAGATGAGCCCTTGACGTATGTTTGAATTTATGCACTCATTTAATGACTTCTCCCCAAATCATAACCCAGACATGTTTTTCTAGACACACAAATCTGAAAGTGCATGCGAGAATTATTGATGAATTGTCCATTTTGAATTTCAATGGTGAGGATAAAACAACCTTATTTGATCACACCACACAGTTTCCTAATTTTTGCACAAAGCACAACATCTGCTATGAGGATGTTGGTTGTAGGTTGTTCATTCTCATGTTCGAAGGGCATATACGAGAACGGTGTAACACATTACCTAATGACTCCATACACTCTTTCGAACAACTTTTCATAGAGTTGTTTCGTGCTTTTGATTTCTATGATTGTAAAAATCTATGCAAGAAAATTTTGAATTTGTGAAAAGCACCTGATGAATCTGTTTAGGATTTTCACGATCATTTCATTAATTTTTGCTTTTAATTTCCTGAAGATGATTTTGATTGTTCTTTCTTGGTAGACAAATTTCTATATCTTGTTCACATTTCAAAAAATCCACACAAGCTTGAATCTTTTGAACCTCTCCTAATGTACTTTGGTATTAGAGCTTCTAAATTTGTGATGGATGAGGTTGTTGTTTCAAGTGACCCTTCATTCTCTTCTCATCAAAAACCTCTAGTTCTGTAGGTTGAGGTGGGAGAGCTTGGGAATTAATTTGTTGATCTACCATCATATTTTCCCACCTCACATAATCAAAATTACAGCATAGGTTTGGATTGAGAGTCCGATGGTTTTGATGAAGTGTTATCTCCTCGTCCTCCATTCTTTGGTCCCTCTGATCCTCCAGATTTTGATGTGTTGTGTTCACCTCTTTCGAATCTCTTTTGTGATGTTCACGAGGATCAAGTTCTAGATGGAGTTCGTGTTGAACAACCAAACTGCAATATCATTTTTTATGAGTATGTGTGGGAGTCTAAATATGGACAAGAATCTGCGATGAAGGATGACCTTCTTCCTCCCACACCTCTTCTGCATTATCCTGACATTTTCCATGATTTTGTCATTCTTGTTGAATCTTGTGAAATTAAGTTTTTGTTGATGTTACTACTTTGAATCATTCTTAGAAAATATGGAATGCCATTTTTTCATCTAAATGTGGAGGGTACAAATCTTTTCTACCATATCCTCCCGATCTCTCATCTTATTTTTCTAGAGATGTAGAGGGTGAGATTTCTGGTTCTCCATTATCCCCTCTTTATGATTCATCAAATAATGAGGATACCTTTGTCTGTGATCTTGAACTTTCTGATCATGTTTTTCACGACCTCTTCAATGGTTCATTTGGTCATGATTCTTATTTTTCCACTACTAATATTTCCTAGCCACAGATCTGTGAAGATCTACCTTCTAATGAGTTGGAAATTCCCCAAGTTGTCAAGGAACTTAAGCCCGAGCTAATAGTTATGTTAGGTTCTTGTAGTCTTGAGGATAGTTACACTTCCAATCAAAATAGTGTGGAATATTTTGAGGCTCTTCATCACCCTATAACACCTATCAAAAATCAATATATTTTACAATTTCCACATCCTCCACCCGTATCACATGATCCTATCACTCAGTCATTAGAGGAGCCTTACGTGGAGAGAACGGTTGCAAAGGGAATTTTTCTTTCTTTCTTTATGTTCACCATTTTCGCAGTTCAAAAGTTTGTGCTAGCATGTATTCAGGTCACAGTGTGTCTACACACCACCATACACCTAGAGAATGTCTTCCATGCACATTTCTTTCTTTATCTTTTGCGCGTTATTTCAAACTTCAAACATTTTGGTTTGCATTGTCTTATATTTTTTGTTTGTTGTTATGCTTTTATAACTTTCTTGACTTTTATTCCCTCGTGTATATAGGCCAACCAATGCACTGATGGTTGTATTGGAAGTATCAATTCAAGTGAGTCTGGCCTATTCACCGTTAAGTTAGGAGTAGAAGTAGTTTTTTTATTTTCTTGTTTGTTTCTTAGATTGTTTTCGTTCACTTTCCGCTCTGCTTCTTTCATTTTCTTTATTTTCTTTTCAGTCATATGATAACTTCCACATGATACCATGTTTGGCTTGTCATACAAGCTCGGTGAAATCTAAGAGGAAGTTGTACTGCTACCAATGCTTGATTATCTGTCTATTCCCTCTCATTATGTGAATCTTTCATTTCTTTTAGTTGATGATACTCTAATGGAAAATATGTTCCTTTTGGAGAAATTCAGAGTGAAATCATGATGCTTTCACTTTTAACAAGTACCACCTACTCTAATTGGTCTTCTATTTTTGGTTAATGCTTGTCAACTAAGTAGAGTAGAGTAAGGAGGGGAGAAAATCTTAACAAGAATATCAGAGGTGTATATAAATATCCTTCTTTGGAGGGACAACCTCTTATGCTATCAATAAGTTAGGATCCCTCTTCCACCCCATGAAATAAATAAATTCCTATGCACAATTCTTTGAACAAATAAAAAAAAATGAAAAATGGCATAAAGGGAAAAAGAAGAGAAAGGCTTCCTATGCAAAGAGGTGAAGCAAGAAACTATGTTGGGGTACTATCCAGGCTTGTTGGTAGCAGAGAAATGTTTTTATTCTTGAAGTGACTCCATAGGGGTATTGTCTAGGCTTGTTGGCAGCGAAGAAACACCAAAGATGAAAAATAATACTCTAATAATCTATTTTACCTGTGCATTTATATACTCCTCATCCCCAATTGAAACAAATCTGTCTAACTTGGCTTGGTATTTGTGCTTCCGATGAAGAGAATGGTAGGGTCTATATCTTTAAATCAAGCTAAGTGAATAAGCTATGATAATTGATGAAATAAACAATACTTCTAGAATAGTTAGACCTATTTTGCATCAGATAATATCCGTACAGAGAGTTGGAGTTCTACCAGTGTGTCACTAATGTTGTAGCGTCTACAAGCACCCTCTAAAATTTTGCCTATGCTTCATTTTTAGAGCATTCCTTCCTATCCATAGGAGCTCATCTTTCCCTAATTCAGGTATTCATGCTTCAATTGTACTTAACTTTTTCATTGCGATTTTGTTTGTTTGTTTTCACACTTAGTTGATCTTTCTAAGTGATAAGTTGATCTCTTGACTTGGTCTCACAATAGTTTTGGGCTTACCTCTAGAAATTACAAAATCCTTGAGGGAAGGTAGCCTTGATGATGGGGATTACATATTTTTGACTGGATGTTAACCTTCAACTCAGAAACTATGCACTTAGGAAAGATAGCCCAAAACTGAGCCTAGAAATTGTGAAATCCCTCACCAAGCTCAAAGACTGCGTAGTGCATTAAGCCAGAAAGTTGCCTAGTTCCCCATATTTGTGTAGTATTTCCCGAAAATGTGCATGAAAAATTTCCGCAAAAAAAGTAAAAAAAAAAAAAACCAAAAAAATAAAAAATAATCCTTAAAAAATAGTGATCCATTTTTAGTATCCCGAAGGAGGCGATTTCACTATTTTTAGAAACTTCCACCATGTGTCATTTCTTCCTTGATTTTAGGCATACGCATCATACACCCTAATTCAATAAAATTTATTTAATCGATGTCTATAAATCTCATTTACACATTCGATCTTAGAGATCTAGTATTCCTGAGGAGATCAAGGAACCTTCTCTGCAGTTGTTGTCGCTTTTCTAGGTGAGTTTCACTTGTGTCGTTCTTGGCTGCTTTTTTTATCGCTTTTTGTCGTTTCTCTTGTGTGAGTGTTGTTTTACTTATCTCTCTTCATAGTTTCTGTCATTTCAACTTATTTTAACTTGTAGAGGTGTTGTTTTAATTATTCCTTTTCGTTTCACAAGTGTCACATTGGTTTTCCTGTTTTTGCACCAATGCTCATTGTTGCGGCGACACTACTCACATACTTGATTTTCCTTCTATTTGAATAGTTGTTGCACTTGATCTACGTGGATTTACTCATAATTAGTCATATTTTCACTCAAGCTCTCATCATCACTCACTTATCTCGTTTTTCACACTTCCACCGGGAAAATTTTCACTTGCTTTGAACAAATCTTGCCTTGCCTAGCTAGGCACTATACAATCTTAAGGCTAAAGCCACAAGCATGGCCTCTAGAGCTACGCAGTACAATCTAGCTCCAACTACACACTACACATTTCTAAGGGTCATCCTGTCACCTTGGCCACTGAGACTACATAATGCGTAGTCGCTCCCAGTATCTGCCTAGGCCGGAACTATGCATTGTGCAATCCCAAGCCTCAATCATCCTTGGCTTCTGGGACTGCATAGTGCATAGTTTCAATATGAATCCAATCCCTCTCCAATGAAAATTATGAAATACTTCGCATCAGATGCCTGATTTGCTACTTGATCATTCCTTATAGGTATATTTGCTTGAGATTGATATTTTCTTTCCATGAGTGTCTTTTTTGTCCCGCAGGTACCACAATTGTTGAGCACTTCTACCTAGAAGTCACTATTACCAAGACACAAAAGAGATATGCTTCAAAAGAGACCACTAAAATCAGTACAAGGGAAGAAGTTGAGAAAACACCAGTAGACTTTCCAGTGTATGCAGACACTCAACTGTTTATAGAAAAGGGGTCCACACTAACATGGTAGCAAGTTAATGAAGCTCTTTCAGAAAATATCCTTGAGCCAGATCTAGAAGATGGACAGGTTTATATCAGTATTCAGTAGTCAATACTACACAAGGTTTCATGCAGATATCCAACCTTCCCATATGCAGATATGATCAACTAGATTATCTCACACATTGATGAGAAGACCATGTCATTGAGCAATTCTAGCAAACAAAAGCTTACTACCTTTCGGGCAGAAGATTATCAGCACATGTAGCACTTTCCTGAGCTATGTGAACATAAGAGGCATTGTCAAAGGCTGGTTGAAAGATCCATCAAAGTTTCAACCAACACCCACACATGTATACAAGGCAAGGACCCTTAGGAAGGCTTACCAGCTCTTGGTTATCTTAGCTAGTAGGATCCATGGTCACAAGAGAATGGAAACCTTCATTGAAGGGTGGGAAGTCTTATTGATCATGTTGTGAATGAAGGGAAGCCATTCAACTCGTTAGATATGTTGGCTTGATAGTTGAGGGCCCATGTAGCACATAAAAAGAGTCCTCCCGATGGTGAAAAAGAAAGGTTCTATATGTCTGCATATTTATAGGATGAAATTTTTCCACAAAAATAGTTCTTTGGCATGAAATGGAAATGGACACCACAATAATTTTCCATGCATATCTAATGCAAGTTGCTTTTGGATTGTAGTCATCGAGGAGTAATGGAACAACTAACTAACCACTTCATCATTTGGCTTTAAAAGCTCATATTTTAAGAAACTCAACCTTCCATGTCACAAGGAGCAATGGAGGTAATAATAGACATCATAGATTGGTATCCCTCACAAGGTGACACCTTCCTTAGAGTGTTCAGTGGAGAGAAGGCTCTGCATGTTTTACCAAGGTATGCCACTGACAAGCTTGTCATGTAAGAAGTGTCATATCATGTTGCCATAGGGCTGTCAGTAGCTTTTCATAGGAAGAAGAAATGATTATAGCCCACTCTTCCTTTTCAAATTGGATTATATGAGATAAAGAAATTTAAAGTCGCGGATGTTGAGGGAAATAAAATAGTCGAGTTTGCATTTAGTAGTTGGGACTTTAATCCATATGATCACTATGGTATTTGTAAAGAGCAATGTGTGAGAGTTTACTTTCTGTGAATTGGTGGGGAATTGCATTGTCTAGAGGAGGATCCATGGATGAATTGCTACAATGCCTCCAAACTCCATGACCCGGTCAGTTTAGCAGGGACTTCACAGGCTGCTCCACAGATGACAACAATTATGAAAGAAATAACAACAAAAGGCAAGAATTCTATGTAGGACAAGGGAAAGAGAAAGATTTTCAACAATCCAGAGTGAGAAAAAAGATGCAATATGAAATCAGACCCTATTCTCATGAAAGCATCATTAGCAGTAGAAGAAAAGAGGAAGCAAAGGATACATAGAGAAGAGCGGAGGAAGAGAGAAAAGAAGAGGTTATAGGAAGTAGAACTAAAGTTGTAGGAGACAGAGCATAAACTAAAGGAAGAACAAGAGTTTAGGAAGAGGTAAAATTAAGTGAAGCGGAAAAAGGAGGAAGAAGAAAGGCAAGGCACAATGATAGAATAAATAGTAAAACAAAGTCTTTCGGTAGAAATCACATGAGAATTTTTTTTTTGGGCGACGCGTTTCAAACCAACAAGTGTGGTTCATCCTCAAGACCAGATGAAGAGGTAGACCAAGGCAAAGGCTTAAATAGAGAGCAATGTAGAGACATAATTTCAAGTAACGGCTATATTTGAACAATAATGTTTATATTATAATATTAATTTATTAATATATTGAAAACAAATATTATTAAGTAACGGCTATATT